>CAJQZM010039534.1:0-45931 GCA_907164665.1 Colias nastes
TTTTTTCATTCTTTCATAATTTTTAACTGCATAGGACTCTACCCCTTACAAAAACTCTTACTAATCTTATTCTTCTAATACTTGCAATAATTCATCAGTGTACAACATTTACTTACAATTTCATATTATTTTCATAACTGTTTGTAGAAAACGAACAATAAATATATTTTGATATGACGTAGTACAATTTTATTGTTAATATTACTTTACAACCAACTACATGTAACCTAGATGTACCATTAATAGCTAGGCATACCAAAATTTAAATCTTTTCAGTTTTAAACAGGTCTCAACCAGCGACCTCATTTAGGTACCTTCCCATTATTTTTTCTCACACAAAAGCTTAAAAATTTACATATTTTGAAAACAATATACGGAATAAAATGGGAGATAGGAAGTTTCAATAAAACAGACGCGACAGAATAGCTTGGAGCAAGCGTCACGGGTCACAAATTGTTTTTGTGGCGGCCCTAATTATTTCCACTTGATGACTTTACGCGGATGTCCGTTTTACTAGATACGACTGTGCTTTTAATATAATATTTAAAATAGAGTATAAAGCGAAATGTTCTTTCTAGGTAAGCAACATACGATATGACTCGCAAATGACGAAATAGTGGTCAAAATTTTGCCTTTTACATGATAAAATAATTGTTATGATGAGTTAAATTCCATAATTTTCATAAATGAGCCCAAAAGTACATACATTGAAGTAGGCCACTGAGGAACTCCCTTTTGTGGTTACTTAATTAATGCTTAATCTTTTATTCGGTTATTTACGTAATCCTGTAGAAATCGTTATAACACAGAATATAATCCTGTTAGGAAAAGTTCAAACTTATGACAAAGTTCAAATTATCCCAGAATTTCCTATAAATTTAGTACCTAATATAATTATGTACTTAAACAAATTATCTACATGTCTATTCAGACAGCCACAATCAGACTCAGATTGCTTTACGCAATCTATCGATCTAAACATCATTGTGTCTATTTGATCAACAATAACGAAATAGAATTTCATAATGTAAGTGAAGTCCAAATTAAAAAAAAATCCCACAAAATAATACATCCGTGTCCCACCGCTATGCGGTAGGAAAGTAATAAAAATGTAAGTTTGTCAACATTTATCATAACTGCACCTCTGTCCCGGAATACACTAGCTTTTAGTGTTTGTGGTCATTTTAAGTTTTTGTCAGATAACAATGGGGCTTGTATGCAAAGTATGCTTTTGAGAACTCACTTCTGATTGTGAATCAACGTTTGTAAGCTACAAAGTAACTGACGTATGAATATTTCGAGCTCCCGTTTCGGGTTTTATTATTTTTGATTTGTTATAATATGAGTATATTTTCAAAGGATTTTATATATTTCGTGTTAGTACGGTTGGAGTGACATGTTAATTGATAGAAATTTAGTTTTGGGGTGAATTATAACTATCTACTCTATACCAGTAGTTTTTCTACTTTCCTGGAAGAAGAGGAACTTCGCTTGTTACGAGTGTGTTTGAAAGAGTCGCTGCTACTGCTTGCTAGTAAATCATTTCACAATCACATTAATTAACTTTATACTGTATTCGCATTGCATTAATAATGCGACCAATCTAAAGTATGCTACATATAGTAAAGATGGAAATATAATTTGCGGTATTGAACGGTACGAATTGCGACAAATCATCAAATCAACAATATTCGACGAAAGCTGCTAAGCTTCATGCTATTGTATAGGTTATATTATCTGGCTGGTGCTTCCCTTTATGTGAAGACTCCTTCACATAGTCTAATCTAGTGCACCTACTCAGGTGTGGTATGATTATCCAACATGTTATTTCTTTGGTATAGAAGTATGACCCTTTTTCACCTTAGTATTTATATGCATAACTTTCAAATTAGTGTCAGTACTGCAATATTTTTTGTATCTATATGTTTTGCACAATTCCTGAAATCGTGGAAATTTGTGAAAATTGTATAATTATTAACTTATTCTTTAGTTATGGCGTCGGAAACTTTTCTTGTATATTTAATAAGGTATTACTGGTTTTACAATTTCTCTGAATGTTCCACTCCATCAATCATATCAACTGCATCGTTCCAATTACCGTGATGATTCAGGGAAACCCTCAAAACTTAGTCCAAAAGCAATTCTTAGCACCATAATATTTAAACACCGTTTCAACCATAGCAGTCTCAAGCTCATCCGAAAATAGGCGTAGACAAAGAGAATTCTCACTTGAATTAGAACGAACAATCTAGTGAACATTCCCCTTTCTTTAATTACTTCCACTAGTATTTATTTGACACCAATTTAATTTTACAATCCATTCCCTTTTAACGCTTTAAAATGTCGTACAATATCGTCACAACTGTTTGTCGGAAATCTAATTAAAATCCATCTACATTTCTATTTGCTTAAATGTTCTGGCTTTCGATCTTTGGGATATTCAATGACTTGTGTTATTCTGATTATATTTGACGTAATGGGAAATTGCTTTTGAATTATTATACACTCCCTTTGTACGCTTGTTCGATTGAGATTGATTATAATTTTTAATTAATAGCGGAGTAATTAATATATACTTATGTAATTAACATAAGCGCAAATATCAGTAGGTATTGATTTTCACTTAAAGTATTTTCAATTTGATTAAATTGAAACTAGTTTTCTGACTAATCTGTATCTCGATTAAACTTCATCTTATTATCACGTATCCGTTCCCCATACAAAATTTTCATGTGCTTTAAAACACTTATTTTGCTATAAAAGTAATGCATACTTTTCAATAATGCAAGCACAAATTCGAACAGAGCGACTTTCACAATTATCATATAAAAATACTCAACTTCAAAGATAACAGAATATTAACACTTTTATCCCCATTTAGTCCGTTTAAGGGATAAATATGAATCCTCAGGGAATCATTAAGCCACTTTCCTAATATATTCACCACATATCTGTAGTTAAAGCTGTCATAGAAGTTATTATTACAAATAACATTCTATTCATATATGTTTTTTGGATGCGGCAAATGATACACTTATAGTCGAGTCACGGAAACTTCATAAATATTAGATACTCACAAGCTATCATGTCATAATGTTGTATGTATTTGACTGAGGGTTTTTACACTATACGATATGGTAGCGATATTAGGAAGCTATCCGATATCTGTAACTGTGAAATACCGTTCCTGTTTCTTATGATCCATTTCTAATAGGGAAAACATTATTTAGTAGGAAGCATGACTCTATTAAGTATATATTTTTATCTTCGTTATTGTAATCGTTGCTTAAAACCTGGCTACATATTTAGCGAATTTATTAACACACATATTATTATACTAAAAGACTAACTTTGCCTATCATTGTAATAATAATTAATTTTCTTTGAAAAAAAGATTCTTAAAACCTGGGTTAAATGTAGTAGCTAAATTAGCACAATCTTAACAAATGTTGGTATGAAATACGAATCTATAATATCGTTACTTCAACCCGATATTTTATCGTATCGGAGAATATAAAACGCGCAGTCCATCCGATGATTTATTGGTACGTGAATAAAGAAATATTATTGATAGTGTTAACTTCTTTTGAATATGAAGTGATAAAAAAACAAATGACTGTATTGTTACAACTCACTTTTGACTACAATGCTAGACGACTGTAATGTATGACATGCATTTTTTAATGCAAGATTGATCGTGTATATGCGTGCTGCTGTATGTGCTGCTCTCCATTCTATACAAGGCCAGCACGCAACGGTATGAAACTAATCAAGTACAGATTGTAAATAAATTTTTTACAAAGTTCTTCCAATCTATACAATAACAGTACGCAAATAGGTACTCGCGTATACTTTGTAGTAGCGTATAGTGGGGTATAGCGCTCCAAAACGTGTAGATAGATTGTAGTTTTAATAGAATTGGGCACTGGATTACAAAACAAGAACAATGTTATTGACTATATTATAAATAGAGAAGACAATAACGTCGAACGTTTGATATAATTAATTATATTGCTGTTTGAAAATGAATAAATGATCATAACGAAAATGAAAATAAATATAATATGTGAATGATAAAAATACATTAATTGGGTGAGACGATACAGTATGTCTGTATGTAACAATATGCAGACCTTTTCCTTGAAAATTTTTTCAGGGTTTTCAATATCATATCTAAGGAATTACAGTTAGTCTGGTAATAAAATTCATTTTAAGTATTCACCTGAAAATAAAGCAACTATTCGTAAACCTCATATATGTTTTTATAATAAATAAATACATATGTAGCGACTACATATTTGTACGTATCAGCAATATTGTCACGTAGATAGATTCACACACGTTTAACTTATAAGTATGTTAAGAATTAAGATTGTAACAGCTCATAGTGCATAGTAGATATATAAGCAATGTTGTATGTAAAATAACTTAGTCGATATACAGCAACATATTATATTGTTGGTACATGTAATGTTTTTTTCATTCAAAAATGAAACTAAGCTCCTACTACTGCGCCTAAAAGAAAAATTGCAGATTGCAGAATCACTCTTTACTTCTCTATAGATCAAGGTGACATAATTAATATAAAATTATCAAATAATTTGTAAGCAAATGCACAACTATTCGGCAACATCTCTGGCTTAATTAAGCGCAGATAATATCAAGATGAATAGCCGTGCCGCGTTTATTCCGAAAATAATGGCCTACAGGTGTCGCAGTAGTTAATTAAAACTTTCCGCTGAATCGTTATTACGATTTTTGCTTAAGTATTAATATAATGTGTAAAGGGTTTGGATATAAAACACTATAGAGTATATTTATATAAAAGAGCGTGTGTCCCGAGCACACGTAGCAGAAGTGAAACTTCTTTGATTTGATTCAAAGATACCAAAATCGTCGCCTTACTCCATGGCGTGACGGTATTGCAATGACGTGACCTAAAAATTTTACTCTCAACGCGCCTATGGAAGATTCACTTCAATAACTAGCTGACCCGGCAAACGTTCTCTTATCACTTATGGGTATGAAAAATAGATGATGGCTGTTTGTCACATCTACAAAAGGCATAAAATTTCATGAAAATCGGTCCAGCCCTTTCGGAGGAGTATGGTAACTAACATTGTGGCACGAGAATTTTATATATAGATATAAAATATCCACAAAGGATTCGATTTTGTTTCACTTTGCTTTCTGGAGAAAATCTAGCTAATTTTCATCAGGCCAGGTAACTTTTTATTAGTGTGAGAACTTTTAGGATAACGGTAATTCACTTCCTAAATAAACAAAGGAGGTTGTTTTCTATGTACGGAAGAAAAATGTTTTTCTATATATCTCATTCCATTACTTGTGGCTTGAGTAAAAAATTACAATGTTAAAGATTATAAGTTTACTAAATCAGTTCTTTAGTGTAGACAAACATACCTTATATACATTTATAGTAATATTATAATGAGGACTGAATATTTATTTCTCTATAAAGTTATACACAATAAGTACTGAGTATTTTAAAATTGTTATTATATCATTAGAATTTTACATCTTTACCAGAAACATTTTCAGGCGATGTTACACGCGCTCAGAATATGATTTATTAAAATCTAGTAAAAATAGAGACATAAAATATAGGTACAGCACATACTATGTACTTCAGAAAACTGTAAATGTGTTTTCAAGAAATACTTAAGTAAAATAACTACACAACCACGAGATTGAGTCTCACTATTAAAATAAAGCACGTACACAATAATTTTTATATCGTTGCTAAACACTCCAGCCAGTTTTCTTAAGAAGTAATATCGAGCTTAATGCCCCTACAAAAGTGGCCTAAAAGCTGGTGTCACGTTTTATGAAGGCGGTTTTATAGCAAGTTGCTGAAACGTCATCTGTCAGTTTTATGTTTACTAAAAATGCCTATAGACATAAGGTAACAATGCCGATACTATAATAGTAAAAAGTTATGTGGTGATAACTGTAAGTAGAGTATTTTCTAGTGTACTCTAAAGCAGTCCCGCGAAAGATGCTCTAAAAGGTCTCATGTGAATTTTATCTATCCACACGGTTTACTCTGTAGCATATTATTAGCGTTTGCTTTGTCTTTATAGTAAAAAGATTTTAATAAATTATCAAATTTTAAAAAGAAGAGCTCTTTAGGAAACACGTACGAAAAATTAACAAAATATGAAAACAGAGCGAACCAATAATTTCAAGAAAAATAAAAGAAATTACATAACTGGTAATCTAAAGCCAAAATATATTAAAGAACACAAACAAAGCAACGTTGAAATATTCCATAAGAAATACTGTATTTGGATAATTAAGACTTTGCTTCAGGGCAATATTAATGAGACGCCCATAAAGAAAAAAGTTCTAATTTTTTGTTTTCTATTGAAGTATTCTCTTGTATCCCAATTAAGGTATCCTTATCTTATAATACTGGATTAACGTGTAATTAATTAAAGATTTAAGACGATTCTAATAATTAAAGAAAATGATATCTCATTATTTACGCGGGAGGGGAATGACCGGAGGATTTTTTTCGGCTTATTGGTATTTGAACTCGAATTCATAAGTTATCTTTATTTATTTAGATATTTGATTATTTTGTTTGCAGGCAAACAATACATAAACAACGTCTGATTTCGAAGATTGCTGTGTATATATGAATTGTAAGGCCACTATAAGGCATATAAAAATCACGAACATTTCAGCAGACATTAAATAATTTATGTTTTCTTTTCTATAGATATTTAGTAGTTCCTGTTATTAATAAATAATAATATTGAACTCATTGAAGTACGTAATTTTGAGTTGTCTGCTATCCTCCTAATTATTATAAGCATGGCCTACGACTCCCCCTAACCTTCTCTTTCCCAAAAAACAAACAATGTTACTCATACACAGTTGAACAAAGTTAGTTCATCTTAAAATTTATGACCCAATAAAAGTGACTATAAAATCCGATACATTTCTTGCACAGAGTTCTGAAATATAAGTTATTCGGGTCTCCTTGCTCTTTTGAATAAACTTTGAAAAATGAGTTTGACAAGTTTTTGATTGGTGAATTATTTAAGGAAGTCCCTGTGTCTCCAGTCTCGTTATTTATAACGGAAAATTATTTGCATTTGTTTCAAGTTTTCGAGTCACGGTTTTTATTCTTGCGGGTTATTTATTTAGGATAATAATTTACAGTACTATTATAATATGTTTATAGGCTCTCCCTAAAAAGTAATTTTGTATTTTACTTTATTTATTATAGGAAATTGTGTGAATGACTAAATATATCGATCACGCTTACAGATAGAATGTCTTGAATCTACGTCAGTCCCCTAAATACAGTACTTGACTTGACTACGCTTGACTTTAATTAAACAAAAACTATATCGCAGTCTAAATTTCAAAACAATATAACACTTATTTTAAACCTTTAAAAGGAATGTCGCAACATTGATTCATGCAAACCCAGTTATGAAACTAAAGGAGTTAATATCAAATATGAGTCACAAAATGCAAACATGGCTCTATTATACCAAATACATGTTATAGTTTCATAAAAGTTTACGACTAGTATTTGTTTAAGCACCAGTGGAACTAAGAAACCTGTCCACCAGAATTGGAAGACCTCTCAAACTATATAATTGGTCGACACGTCCTCATGTTTATTCAACGGAGAGGGGTCATCTTAATTTTGTCACGCCACTCCAAAGAGACATCGCTGTCTTAGAACAAAGGCTTTGCAAATGTAGAGAGAATATACCTTGAGTTTGAAGGAATAAAGTCAGCAATCGTCTAGTAGAATGTTCGACCTCAAGTAATATTGGGTGACGAAAAGGAACAAGAGTGGAATAGAGCCGGGCTTATTTAAATTCTAATATAAATATATTGACAGAATTAAATTAAAGAAAAAATAACAAGCATTGTCAATATTATGTATGTTTCACATCTACCTACTTTCCCATTTATTGCTTTTTCAATGTCATTACGCGATAAAAAAACCGAAATTAAAATATGTTGTTTAAAATTTATCTACGTTTCATAACAAACAATGCGTCAACTTTTAACTTAAATTTTAAATAAGGAATAAATATTATAATAATCTTATGATAACTGATCTTCAAACTGATCCAACCAAAAAATCATTTGAATCAAAGATATTCTGACGTTCCTTGAGCAATTTTAAAAAATTATAATTTTAGTACCAACATCGTCTCCACAGATTTCCCTGTTCACAATGGCAGAAGTTTTATCACACGTTTGGCAGTCGGCAGCACTTACACTTGCTGCATCTGAACTCTTGAAATATGGAAATTGAATCTCGTTACTGTTTCTGTACGCTACATCAGTCTTTTTATAATTAATTATTTTATACAATTGACAAGATAAATGGCCAATATTATGTAGATTTAAATAATCCAGCAGCATGTTTTATAGATACTCCTATTTAGGTATTATATAGTTACCTAAGAAGCTCATATTGAATATTCAAAATTCAAATAGTTGATTTCTTATTTTCTTAATAAGTTAAACAAGTTAAGCTACTGCATATTTTTTATTGGAAAACTCCTAGTAAACAAAAGAAATGCTTGTGTGGGGTTTTGCTCCTTAAAAAGTCCGTAAAATATATTACTACTAGCGGTCCGCCCAGGCTTCGCCCGTGGTACATATTTCGCAATAAAAGGTAGCCTATGTTCTTTCTCAGGGTCTAAAGATTATCTGTGCCAAATTTCATCAAAATCGGTCCAGTAGTTTATGCGTGAGAACCATACATACATACAAACCTTTCCTCTTTATAATATTAGTATAGATGTACAATCTGTCAAGTTACCCATTTAACAACCTACAGGTAAATTAGCTTGGAGAAATTTTTGCATATGTAGTGGTGTGTATATTACTCAGATCTTAGAGCGCGTTTCCACTATATCGTTCTGGCCTATACAAAAATGTTTCGATATCCTAACATTACTATTTAATTTTATACTTATTCCTAGCAACACTTTTGTTTTCAATAAAAACAAGTTTTTATTTGAAAGAAAATGGTTTTGACTTTATAAAAAAAATATATCATTCAATTTCACGTCCTTGAGCAAACGACAAGGCGACTACCGTAAAACAATAAAATATCGTGTCCATAATAATTTGTTTCATAATTAATATTTGACCATAATAATTACGAAACAAAACAAATAAATAAATCGTCACTTGATAGTGGAAAGTGGAAACACGCACAAAACCAGAATAAACCAGTTTACGCTGTCCGCAGGTGCCACGTGCAGTCGTTTGGTACCGTTAGAACATAAAATTCAAAAATTATAATTATTACGTATAGACCGGGAGATATTGACACAAAATTTCGAGTCATTTGTAACAGGATGGCGGTTCTACAGGGGTCTTAGTACGCAATGACAAAAAGAAAAACGATGGTGTGAACACTGGTACCGGCGGCTTAGTCGCGTGGGCGTTAGTCGAACTCGTCGGAAAAATAGCGAAAGTCAAACGATTTGTAACACAAAAATTTTAGAATTTACCGACAGCCCATAAAAAAGAAGTAGGCGGTAGTGTCATGCCATACTTTTCCGGTGTGACTTACAGCCCGCCATACCGACGCGAATGTGTTGATTTAAAAAAAAACAATTCAACCATTTGTACCAGGCTAACTTTTGCACAGGTAACCATCGTCGTGCAGCTATTTACGAAAATCGCCATGCCATACTTTTCGGACGATTCCAAATGGTCGCCATACCGCCGAAAATCTGCAAAAATTTTTTTTTTCGCCAAACTTTTTGTACCAGTATTGCATTTGGATTTTTGGAGAGTATTTGATAAAATGTGACCATTATTATATTTACCATACTTCTAGTAGGGGGAAAAAGTGCTGCCATCTATGATATATAAAAAAGCTAGATACGTTACCCGCTCTCTATTTTGGCAAGAAAAAACTCAGCTAAGTGCCCGAGTTTCACTTAGTCACGCACCATTCAGCGTCGTGGCTGGACGTTCTTTTTATATTTTAATCGGCAGTTGTTATTACGAAGTACATGAGTGAGACATGTATTATGTCTCGTGCGTGAGAGTGAAAGAGAGAACAACTGTATTGGTGATAATGCGTTAGTAAGTAGGTATGTATTAATTACGCTGTTTTTTAGTGCAATGATGTTGGCGTATGCCGCGTCTACTAGTATAATAGGTCATTGGCTGCCATACTTGAAAAATTAATTTAGTATTAATTTATATAAGTGAAGATTTCCACCACCTAGATCTTTGAAATTTTGTATTTATATTCGTTGAACCTCAAACTTACAGGAAAAATTAGTGCCATACTGTTACTAATCGTTCAAAATACGAATAAAATCTTACAATAAAAAAAAATCTTATACACATTCGCCACCTCCCACAGGTATGGCATTATCACACTTCTATTTATAATCATTCAGGAGTTGTTGAAAAAAAAAATTTAGGGTGGTACAAATGGTTCGGCGAAAAAAAAAAATTTGCAGATTTTCGGCGGTATGGCGACCATTTGAAATCGACCGAAAAGTATTGCATGGAGATTTTCGTAAATGGCTGCACGACGATGGTTACCTGTGCAAAAGTTAGCCTACAAATGGTTGAATTGTTTTTTTTAAATCAACACATTCGCGTCGGTATGGCGGGCTGTAAGTCACACCGGAAAAGTATGGCATGACACTATCGCCTACTTCTTTTTTATGGGCTATCGGTAAATTCTAAAATTTTTGTGTTACAAATTGTTTGACTTCGCTATTTTTCCGACGAGTTCGACTAACGCCCACGCGACTAAGCCGCCGGTACCAGCGTTCACACCATCGTTTTTCTTTTTGTCATTGCGTACTAAGACCCCTGTAGAACCGCCATCCTGTTACAAATGACTCGAAATTTTGTGTCAATATCTCCGGGTCTCGTTTCTTTTTCAGGTTAGTAAATTTTTCATTTTAGTAACATTGTTAATGTAAAAGTTATACGTATGTTAAATGTGCAAATATTAAAATAAAGTCTCATCTTTTTCAGAGGAGAAACACATATAGTTTAATTTAAAATCCCTTATATATATAAAATAAAAACTAAAAATAAAATGTTGTTTTATTTTATTTGCTGACCATACACTACTACAAACGCAAAAATTTCTCCAAGCTAATTTACCTGTAATATATAATGCCTATATAGGTATAATCAATACCTACTTTGTAGGCTTTCGACTTAAAAAAAAGACGTGTGGCACTCGGGGACTGCCGCGGTAAAGCTATTGCATGCTATGCCTTCAAGCCACACCTCCGTGCCCGTCGGAGTGGGGAGCGTGAGGTTTTTCGTTACGCAATTTCTGGATTCGGTCCCCGCGCTCAAGGCCCGCGATAGAAGCTATGCAATAGCTTAAAAATATTTAAATAGCTATTCCAGTAAATGCCGCTAGGATCAAAAATTTATTAATATATTATTAATTAATATTAATTAATATTTCCATCCAAATCAAGATCCTTATTCCCAAAAATGGAAACTTCATGAGTTAAAATTTGCTAACAAAAGTATTGAAATTTGAAACAGGAAGAAAGTCGGGATTTCCTTTGAGACTGTGCGGGGAAAGCTGTAAAATTCTGGTATTTGTGAACTTTCTGGAAACTTCGGTAACCACTAAAATGTTAAAAATCATGAGACTCGTGTTTTGTTTATACTTGGTTTTCCTTCTTCAGGGTATATAAATTATAAAAATATTATATATGTGATATTATATTATATATTATATGATATTATTGTATGTGTTGCAGTCAATGTAGTTTCAAATACATCGCATACTTTCGTCGGAAACTCCTTGTCAGGTTGCCTGGAAGAAATTGCTTTTTAGCAATGAAAACCTTATTGCACATTACCTAAATTTTTTACGTTTTAATAGTCGTAGTGGTACTATAAAGGATAATTAATAATACTATTTTAGTCTCAAGGACCGATAACGCTCATTAAGGCAAAAAATAGCTCGCAATACTTTATGATCACAGTGCCAGATTAACATCGTGAAATTCGTGTTATGGCTCTTATGAAAACGCTCACGACGATACGTGGTGACAATCACAGAAAGACTACATAGCGAAATTCCTGTCCAACGCGTTGTGTCAATGAAGAAAAGCCATAACGCATTCTGTAATGCTACCTACTGGTTTTTTATGTGTACACGTTGTATATGAAAATGAGTCTTAATTTAATCAACATAAAATATAACATACGTACCAGACCATATTTCAAGACACTAAAAGTCGATGAATATATCCAGCAACTTTGTAAAAAGTATTTGAATAAAGAGTGAGTTAACGTTAAGAATTCACGGATAGTTCTTAATGTAAATGATTTTGAGCCATCCCAGTAAGAACTATTTTATGCATGAAAAGTTGTGGAAGTCCCCTGCATATATTACTACTGTAGATGCAAATACAAGATTCCAATTTAACACTTGGCCTCCGTAATTGAATTTGTTAAGCTTAAGATATTCCTGTTGTATTTTTATTCCGTTTCAGTGTAAATCTCTTGGATGAAATTGAGTTTCAGCGAATAGTTAAAATAGAAATAGATGACGAAATTAACTTTTGTTCTCTGTTTATTACAGAAGCTTGGCTGAACTTATTTTAATTAGATTTCATTATAGTAAGGGTTGTAAATAGTGTGTATGTTATGAATACTTGATATTCTGGTATGTATGGTATGTATCTGTATCTATGATCTTACAGTTACAAGATCATAGATACAACTTCTAGATAACATTTAAGAACACAGAAGTCTGATCACGTAGTTGTCTATGCAGATAATCATTGAAACAGATATTAACCTGCTTACCCCGTAAGTAGATACGTTAATAGACTTTATACGTCTACTAGCTGTGCCCCGCGGTTTAACCCGCATTGCTCTGCTCTTGTTAGACTTAGCATGATGATATATAGCTTAGACTTAGAGCCTTCCTCGATAAATGGGCTATCAAACACCGAAATAATTGTTCAAATCGGACCAGTAGTTCACCGTTTAATTGTAATGAAAAATGTATTAAACTGCATTACAACCCTTCACCTTTTTAAAGAAAAATGATTTTTATCAAAGTCGTAAAATTTTGAGTACACCTTTTTCAGTTAATAAAAAAATAATCTTTCTTCAAGATGTAAACAACTAAACAGTAAAAAAACACGAAATAACAAAAAGCATCTGCGCCTCGATGATAAAACTTGATGATGATGAATATAAGCAAATAGAGCATTAAGTTTGTCCAAAGTAAAAAGGTCCATAATCAAGCGAAGAAAGGTAAACTGCTCAGGATATCGCGAAATTTAATTAAAATAAATTCCCGTATTCATATTATACGGGTTTGTTACAGTGACTTGTCAAAATAAGGATTTTTGTGCGACGACTCTATGAAACAAAATTATTTGTTGTATAAGTTGAGGTTGTGCTATCTTTTAAATATACTCGATGCGATGATGAAACCGTATAATAAATAATAACTTTAATACAGATAGAATAATAACACTTAGGTTACTTAAAAAATACATTCAATGTCCGCCTTATCGGTGATAAGCAATTTTTTCCAGTCAACCCAGAAACAAATACATGAATAAGATGTAAGATAAGAAAATATATATCTAACGTAAATAATATAATTATACTAGATAATATTATGATAATTTATCAATATAACTAATTATTTAACTTCAACGTCAAACTTATAGCTATAATTAGTAAGCAGCGATTCCCCAAATTGCACCTTCATTAATCTAATTACATTTCCGATAATATATCTATTCGCTATCAAAGTGTTTAGTTGAGACATGTTAATTATTCGACGCACGTGACATCGTATTTGATTTCAAACGCTGAGTCCTTGATTTGGAATATCCTTTATGATTTGGATTTGCTATTAATATTAATATTGTTTGTGTAACTATACCTATTACATGTCAAATTGAGAACTTTCGTTGTTTTTTTGGGTAAAGACTAAAGTCGGTAAAATGGCGTGACATGACACACATGTATTCTTTGTAATTTGTATAATAATCTACCATACTTGCAGGTTTCCTACTAAAAATTAAAAAAAGACGGGTTGCACTCCGGGAGTGCCGGCAGAAGTGAAAACTTGATTATTAACGTTGAGTTCTCTCCATCCGTCTTACGCTTTTTCGATCAGGTCACGTGTCCTGACGCGAGTTTAAGATTTTATACCCATTACAGAAAAAGTGCTCAACGCCGCTAAAGAAGTTTTCACTTCAAAAATATTTATTCTACTTGCGTAATAATGTAAATACAGTACAATTATTTTTTTTATAGCAACAACGTCTATTTAAAATATAGATTTTACTGTTTTTTTTATATTTCATATTTCCAGACTAATTTTAAAACGTCACAATTCGACTATCACCTGCAACATTCAACAGCGCCACGTTGGCTGCGTAAGGGATTACTCTAAATAAATAAGTCTGTAAAACCTTGGTAACTTCGAGCATAATACAGTTTATGACTAAAACCATACGCTACGTGACCCCGCATTGCGTAACTTGAATTTCGTTCAGAACTTTTCAGATGAAATATTGATACTTTGAGAGGAAAGTTTTTGTTCATTACTTCGGTTAGCACTTAGGTGCGACGTGTGCAAAGTTCGATTTATGCGATACTCCTTAGCTACGTATACAAATGACCGATTAACCCTTCTGTGGGTAATGTAAACAGAAAACGAGCATTAATAATAATATTATGAGACATGCATTAATAGTATTCATTTTAATATATCTGCTTTGGAATTAAAAGTGATCTTTTATTCAAGGTTATATTTTTTGCGCAATTGAACAGCAAATGAATATTAAGATAAGACTAGCTGGGCTCCGCGGTTTTACCCGCATTGTTCCGCTCCAGTTGGTCTTAGCGTGATCATATATCATAGGAAGGCTTTCTTCGTTAAATGGGCTATCTAACATCGAAATAATTTTAAAATCGGACAAGTAGTTCTTGAGCGATTAGCGCGTTCAAACAAACAAACTCTTCTTCTTCTCTTATAGATTACAAGTTTAATCGACATTGATTCATAATTTTAACAGATACTGATTGATATGCTTAATATGATAGTTGTAGGTATGTATATTGTTAATTTTGCTTATATCGTCTAGAACTTTACGAATATTTAAATAAAACTACATATATAAATAATATCGCTGAATCTAACTATAAAAGTAATAATAAAGGTCCTTCCAAGAAAGAGTCCTTCACAAGACTTATTTCAAGCCAGTTATTAAGCTTCAAAAGCTTTATATGGAAGTTTTATACAATGTAAAAGTAAAAGTTCTAAATATGTGTTAGGAATAATTCCGTACTCAAAAAACTATTCTTATTTTCATTTATCGATATTTTTTGTATGTTCTTCATAAGATAGTGTTTGGATTTAACAACATATTTTTATTTCATTAAAAACGACAAATTGAAAATTATAGCAGAGATTTTACATACGCGTCAATTTTGTTTGTACAGCTTGCAAAATATTAATTGCGTTTTCATTTAAAACTAAAATTAATTGACATAATAATGACGCTTTCATTAAAGAAGAGAATATTAATTAATTGTATCTCCAAATTTTGTATGTTATAACTACTCTTTATATATGAAAAGATTCTTCTAAATTATGTTTCAATATTTTCTTTGATTTTATTAACTTTTTACGATTTAGTCAACAGCTTGTTATAAGTTATTGTTGTTTTTCGTTAAGTTCCCACTTCCAGGAATTTGAATAAAAACAAAAACACATATTATTAGCAATTGAGTTGGCTAAGGGCTTATTTTTCAAGAAACAGTATTTCGTGGTACTATAACGACAAAACATATTTTTCGTGTTATAAAAACTTGTTTGGTTTTCTTCCTATTATAGCGATCATTATGAGAACCAAAAAAGCAAAATTTTATGAAAAATACGACCAGTTCATTTTCTAAAAGAATTTTCCATTACTCTATACCTTGGTGAAAACACACGAGAATATATTCGTTCACAAACGTCGCTATTGTCGCTAAACATTATAAAATATTTAAAAGAAAAAGACGGTTTTTATTACCAAGACGATTGTAATGGTCTACGTGCTTAGAAAATTTTTATCGCGTGCATTTTTCGTAGATGTAAGTATATCGTAAAACAGTAGTGTGTTTACAGTTGTCGTGGCTTGGGTATTGCATTATTTCTGTTTAATATTTCATGTAAGATAGTCATTCAAAAAACATACAAAGCTTTCCTTCAGTTTCAATACAGACATAAAAATTAACAATTTTATAAACAAAACTAAAGAATTGAGAAAAAATAACAGCAAAATTTCCACTCCATTTTATAAAGTATACTTAATATTGAATAGGCACAAAAGCGCACACATTTTCATAATATATCTACAGATTAATTATGATCTTAATACTATCAATTATTTATATTCCCTTTCAGTGTGTTTCATAGAACCTCTTTAATCCTAATTTCTCACAAATTTGGTACACAAAGGAGCCACAGGATGGAGGTCCACATAACAACAGAATGAAGAACGCGGCGTTTATTTCTAAACGTATTCCTAGATGTTTCAAATCCTTGTGGAAAATTCAATCGAACGCCAGTCATACGGCAATCTTGAGTTGCGATACTTTATGAGTTTAATCAAAGCATTCTCGTTCTAAGTAAATCACTAAAGACCTCAGTACTACCTCCGTGTAATACATCGTACTTCGGAGCTATAGAGGCAATTTCAAAAAGCTATATAAATGAGTGAAATAAAAATCGTATGTGATTGTAAGAATTGAGGCACTGAAAAGACATTTTAGTTAAGTCTAACTCAACAGTTTTAACATAATACATAATATTTAATGCGGCTACGTGCTTATTCATTTTATTTCCTACTAAGATTCAATTCATCGTATATTTTCAAATCTGGTTTCTTTAGATGCTGTCTTTCTTTATGCATTGCCTTTATTATACTAAATAAAAAATGAGTGAATAAATATATTGTCTTTGTTGTCGAGACAATAGAGCCATGCGTCATATTATGATTAAGACATACAAGACTACTACGAATTATTCTAATAAGTTTTACAGTCCATGTAAAATGTCCTATTCAGAAGAGCTTATAGTCTCCTAGTACAGGAATTATTCCGTAGAAAAGTTGTATTTAGAGACTTTGTTCAGTGGAAAAGGAAAATAAAAAACATTTAAAAATTCAAACATATATTTAACTATCCAACACTTCTCAACGGGTTCAGTCTTTGGTTTTTAGTTAGGACACTGTAAGGGTAGGTATCGTGTAATGAGCGGAGGGGGGTTCTCTTGAATCTATCGGGGGAGGTACGAGGGGGGTACTGCCAGTCAGGACACCTGGAATAAAATGGTTGATTAGTAATAAAATATGACTAGAATATTATCAAATGATCATTGATCACAGTTTTGAACAGAATAGGATGGCTCAATAGATAAAATATATACAGCGGGCTTGATGAAATAACTAAAATTAAACCGCCTGAACCTAACGAACAAGTTATGCATATTGAATCTTTCATAGTTAAAATAAGGCTCTATCTAGTAAGAAATACGAACAGCGGCAAATATGGCTACGAATATTCTTTAAAAAATAACAACGAAAAAAAAATCTCAATGTATAATAAAACATAAATTAAGTAAGTACTTACTTCTCAATATCAGGTAACCGCTCTCCCTTACATCGGTTCTCCCATTTCGACCAATACTTGAAGCCTTCTTCTTCAAACACTTGCAGTGCGCACGCGCAGTCGTCTCTTATATCATCGTCGAGGAGTGCTGAAAGAACATATTGGCAAACCTTTTGTGTAGTATTTATTCGTGAAGGGAATCATTATAGGATCCATAGTTTGTTTATGTGTATGTCAATAGCAATTAATACAAAACTACTGGACCAAATAGTGCGATGCTAGTGTGCTTCTATGTCCGTATGTCACAATTAATTTGTTCTGAAACTACCAAAAGAGTAGAAATTGGTACTTATATATTTATCGTGATTATAGGTCTGTGTTGAAAAATGTGTCACGAATAAAAATTCGATAATTAATTATACATTTATGATTTGTTACAAATCAGTAACATTCATTGCTATGCAGACGACAGTACGGGGGATGCTCTTTATCCCGGCCGTGCAAACACCTCAAAGGAAAGCCTCAATGAGAGTCGAAACAAACTTGTGTCTGAAGTCGAGTCTTCTCTCCAAGAAGTCTCGGATTGGGGCGAACTTAATCTTGTCGAGTTCAATCCCCTAAAGACACAGGTTTGCGCGTTCACCGCTAAAAAGACCCCATTTGTCGTAGAACCTCGGTTTAAGAGTACTCCCCTTAGTATATCGCCGAAAATCGGAATCCTCGGAGTTGAAATCTCGAGTGACGTTCAATTCCGCAGTCATTTGGAAGCGAAGGCTAAATTAGCCTCGAAAAAACTTGGTGTGCTCAGTAGATCGAGACAGTACTTCAAGCCGGCCCACCGACTTCAGCTGTACAAGGCTCAGGTGCGACTGCATATGGAGTACTGTTCTCATCTCTGGGCCGGAGCCCCACAGTATCAACTCCTTCCTCTTGACCGCATCCAACGTCGAGCAGCTCGAATTGTCGATGACCGTAGGCTTTCCGATAGGCTCGATCCGCTGTCAGTGCGAAGAGACGTTGCGTCTCTCTGTATACTGTACAGAATCTACTATGGGGAGTGCTCTGAGGAATTGCTCCACCTCTTACCAGCCGCACAGTTCCACCACCGGACCACACGCCGTAAAAACCAGTTCCATCCGCACCATCTGGATGGTTGGCGCTCCACCACTGTCCGCTTCACCCGCAACTTCCTTCCGCGTACGGTGAAACTGTGGAACGATTTGCCACCTGCGGTGTTCCCGAACAACTACGACATTGGGGCCTTCAAGAAAAGAGCTTATTTGTCCATAAAAGGCCGGCAAAGCACCTGTAACACTTCTAGTGTTACAAGTGTTTATGGGCGGTGGTGACCACTTAACATCAGGTGGCCCATCTGCTCCTTTGCTTGCTCTGACATAAAAAAAAAAAAAAAAATACAATATTAAAGCATGTAGTAATCGCAAATCTTTACTTTGTTGTGATTAATGTTAAATCATTGGCATTAATTGGCGTATTAAAAACCTCAAAGGATTTGAAGGTTCAAGTTGAAGGTTAATAATTTCGATAAAAAATGTTGTACTGATCCGATCTGATGCATTATATCTTTTAATTTAATATAAATGGCATAAAAATAATACTTAATTTGATTTCTCATTGAATCAGTCAGACGGAAAAAGTTATGCCCAAATCGATGTTTACGTGTTCAAACAAGGAAAAAGATTCAATATTGATATCAAATGACCACTTTTTGGTAACCTTAAGATTTTTATCTTTGAAATGTGATAAAAATATATAATTACCTTCACAAGCGACGTTGCATTTGCCTCCCTTGCGACCTTCCTTGCAATACTCATTTCCTATCTGAAATGCACTAATAAGATCATTTTTTTATCACAAATTCAACGTTTCTAAGGTTAATAGATACCTACTTGGATTTGATTATGCTTGACAGACTTTGATAAAATTAGGCGTACTGGTCACGACAAGAATAAAATATACATATATATGATATTTCATAATGAGATATCGACAGTGACAACATAGGTACTATATAGCTGTTAATATAAGTTTTTTCAGGTCGACCCCTGCGAGATTTGCTAGTAGATATATAGTATATTATAATTCTTAAAATAATAATTCAAAACATTCAAAGACGAATAAATACATACTTGAAACAATCCATAATGCTGCTTTCTTGTTGACTTCACAACCATGGCGGATGTATTCCTCCCGCTCTCTTGCTCAATTAAACATACCCCTGTAATTATAATTTATAAAATTATTACTAATGGTAGATTTAATTAGACGTAAAATGTCTTCTTTATCTTAATATTTAGGAATGCTTATTTATAAGCAATGTGTGGACCGTGGTAGCTATTAGATTGATAGTTAATGTATAGCAAAAGACACATTGAGGGTGCTTTACCACTAATAATCTGCGAGAATGTGAAGCAAAGAATGTGTTTGTAAATAACCAATAGTATCGCTTCAAACTTAAAGTAAATGAAGCGATATGATTGGTTATTTACAAACACGCAGAGCGCGAGCCGCTCGGTCAAGTAAAGTCGCCTTGCGAGGAAAATACTTCGCGAGGCTGATCTTTCTGTGTGGATTCAGCAAACGAATCTTATACTTCAAAAACAAATTAAACAAACAAGCCTGGAATCAGAGCAAAACCTGAATATGTTTACCGATTTCGTTACTTCAAACAAATCAGAATCATTGATAAGTTAGATACCAATACAGAAGTTAATATTTGTTATTTTGTGATTGCGGTATCTTGTGGCCTGGTATTTTAATCTTTGTACTCATATCATGTTGTTCTCTTAGCCCGTGTGTATTAAAATTTATATATTATAAATATAATTCTACGTAGAACGGATATCAGAGACTCAAATGTAAACGATCGAAGAAAAATAAAAGCATTAATCTAAATAAAAAATCTGCTCCTTATCAGTTAATGACTGACGACGATGACTTCTAACTACGAGACGATATTCGTTTAAATAGGTAGTATAATATCTTTATCAATAAAGCAAAGATTCGTCCTTCAAAATGTTTACATCGCTACCTAAATCGCAACGTCGTTTTTACAAAAACCGAGCCAAATAAGAAAATTAATTCCAAGCAACAAGCATTTATAACGTTTATTCCTGAGTCGACTCGAAAAGAGCCTTAGCAAGAGGCTAGTTTAAGTTTAGTACAAAACATTGATAGCGCGAAACATCGATAAGTAAATCTTTAAATATAGCATCAAAGCATGTAGATTGTAGATATCTTCATAACATGTACAATGTACATGTTACATTGTACAATCCAGTTCAAATTATTTTATGTTGACTAAATGACCCGTATGATTATGAAATTGTATACTTCAAGTCTACCCACTCAAAGTGCCAGATTTATAAGGAAATCTATAACTAATATTATAAATGTTTGTTTGTTTGCTTGCTTGATTTCAGGAACCAAGGGTCTGATTTGAAAAATTATTTCACTGTCAGATAGCCCATTGTTGTGTACGAACTGGTCGATGGACTTTGGGTGGCGAAAAGAAGACGATTTAAACTTGCGCGTATAGTTTAATAATCAAAATTACAAGAGTGCGTTTGGTACAATTAATTTTAGCGAAGGAGTTAACTGCTCGACGGCTGCGTGGCGAATCGAAGTGGTAGTAGAGGACAGTCGTAGGTCATCCGCGGCCAATCGCACGGCGCGGGGACGTGACGCCGCGATGACGCAGTAGCAACGCTCCGTTCCGCACGATTTTG
Source organism: Colias nastes (assembly GCA_907164665.1). NCBI lineage: Eukaryota > Metazoa > Arthropoda > Insecta > Lepidoptera > Pieridae > Colias > Colias nastes. The sequence continues at coordinate 21,396 of CAJQZM010039534.1, forward strand.
TTGCGGCAACATGCTCCCGGCCTTGGAACGTGCTGGTTCCAACGAACTGTCGACCACGAAGCGAAGAATCAGCTATCTGGTGAAGGAAGCGGACAAATTTTAGTGAACGCCCGACGCACGATGCCGTCTGCAGTACGAATGTCGGCCACTCGTGCTACTCCATCCTTCCCCGGATATGTCGCGTGGATGCGCCCCAAGCTCCACTTCAACGGCGGCAATCGGTCGTCCTTAATGAGAACGAGCGTGTTCTCCTTGAGATCCCCCTTGTGCTGGTGCCATCTGGTTCGCGTTTGCATCTCGGAGACATACTCTTTGGACCAACGATTCCAAAAGTGCTGGCGTATTTGTTCCACCCTCTGGAACCTCGGGAGACGAAGCTCAGGCACGTCGTCTAGATGCTCAGCCGTTACAGGTGCAGTCAGCGGACGACCAACCAGGAAATGTGCAGGGCTAAGTGGAAGGAAATCATTGGGATCTGTGGAAAGATGGGTCAAAGGACGGGAGTTCAGGACAGCTTCAACCTGGGTCAATACTGTGCTAAACTCCTCGAACGTTAGGTGTGCGTTACCTACTACACGTTTGATATGGTGCTTGCAGCTTTTTACTCCAGCTTCCCACAATCCCCCGAAATGACTAGCGTAAAAAGGTATCATTTTAAAATTAATATTTTGCGAAGTTGCATATGCTTTAATTTCATCAGAACAGGTAGCTAAAAATTTTTTGAACTCATTCATGAGACCGACAAAATTCTTCCCATTGTCAGAAAAGATAGTCACGGGTTTACCTCGCCGCGATATAAAACGTTTCAAAGCTAAGAGATATGATTCCGACGATAGATCGCTAACAAGTTCCAAGTGAACCGCGCGTGTAACAAAACATATAAATAAGCATATGTACGATTTTTGTAACTTAGCACCTCTGCCTTTACGATTCAACGTGAACACTGGGCCAGCGTAGTCGACACCACAACGTATAAACGGATAACCTGGGTCCAGACGCTCCTGCGGTAGATTCCCCATAATAGGCGCGACTGTAGTCGGTTGCAGTCGTGCGCAGCGCATGCACGAATGTACCACCTTCCTAGCGAGGTTTCTGCCGCCGACCGGCCACCACATCTCTCTGAGCGTAAACAGTAAAAGCTGTGGCCCGGCGTGGAGTAAACGTTCATGCTCGAACCGAAAAAGCAAAAGTGAAAAATGATGATTAGCTGCGATTAAAATAGGAAATTTTTTATCAAAACTAAAATTTGGTGAATTTTGAATACGCCCACCTACACGAATTAAATTATTATTTGCGTCAAAGAATACATTTAATTTAGAAATTTGATTGTAGCCTGATATATTCGTTATATTTTTATTATTTTTAAGCGCATAATAAATATCGGGAAACGATTCCTGTTGACTCAACTTTGCTAACGTTAATTCAGCACGATTTAATTCCTCAACTGATAATAAACCTGTCCACTTATTAGTTTTATTTCGCGCGTTATTAATAAAACGTAATACATAAGCAGCTGCGCGTTTAAGTCTATTATATTGTGAAAATCGAGAAAAAATAATTAAATTATCGTTTAAATTCTTACTTATGTGACAACAAATATTTGTAGATTTAATTTCCGGTAAATCTGAATTAATTAATTTGGAATGTTTTAAATCGGGCAACTCAAAATGTATATTATGTAAAAATAACGGACCCTCCCACCATAAAGATGAGGAGCTAAGCGCTTCTAGACCTTGCCCGCGTGAGACTAAATCGGCTGGATTATCCTTGCCTGCGACGTGACGCCATGGATGTTCCTTGGTCAGCTCGTGAATCTCTGCCGTCCTATTTTGAACATAAGGTTTTAATAAATTAATAGGCATACCTAACCAACCTAAAACGATAGTTGAATCTGTCCAAAATACAATTTTATCAAAGTTTGAACGCAGTGATCCAATAAGCTTATTACATAATCGTGCACCTAACAACGCACCACACAACTCTAATCTAGGTATAGTTGTAGGTTTAGTCGGCGCGATCTTACCCTTCGAACATATCAAGCGCACTGTGACATCAGCTGTTGCATTGATCGTACGAGCGTATGCGCAAGCTCCGTACGCGACCTGTGAAGCATCGGTAAATATATGTAGTTCGGTTCGCACTGGATCAATGCACATAACGTGACGCGGTATTCGTAAACTACTAAGAAAAGATAATCCATTTATAAATTTATCCCATATTTGCGAAATTTCGTTAGGAACCGATTCATCCCACGTCAATTTTAACAACCAACATCTTTGTAATAAATGCTTTGCGATAGTAATAACCGGACTTAATAATCCTAGCGGATCGTATATTTGTGAAGCACACGATAAAATAATACGTTTTGTCACTACTTCACTCTTTTGTATAATTTGCGTGAAATAATAAATGTAATCATCGAGACTATTCCATCCGATACCTAAAGTTTTATTGTTACAAGTTTTATTAAGTAAACATAGATCGTGTGTTTGCGATTCATTAACGCTAGGCGTAATTAAATTTAAATTATGACTAAAAATCCATTTTCGTAATTTAATACATGCTGAATCTAAAAGACTACTAGTTTCTTTACAAATATTTTCTAATTCGGACATAGAATTCGATGAAACTATGAGATCGTCAACGTAAAAACAATTATTAATAGTATCGGCTACATACGGAATATTCGAGTGTTTGGCTAATTCCTTTAAACATCTACAACTTAGATACGGTGCGGATGCCGTTCCGTACGTCACGGTGTTGAGTCGGTACACCCTCAGCGGCTCTGAGGGATCATCCCGCCACAAGATCAGCTGCAGGTCACGCTGATCTTCAGCAATATTCAATTGCCTGTAAAATTTTTCAATGTCAGCGCATGCAACATACCTATTCTCGCGAAAACGTAATAAAATAGAAATTAAGTCACCTTGAATAGCAGGTCCAATCATTTGTATGTCGTTTAATGATACGCCTGAACTAGACTTCATACTCGCATCAAAAACTACGCGTAATTTAGTTGTGGTGGCGTGCTCCCTAAACACACCATGATGCGGTAGGAAATAGTGCGGATTCCCATACGTATTGACGAGACTCATATGACCTAAATTAATATATTCCTGTATAAAATCAGTATACATCTTTTTATAATTAGTATTTTGCTGAAGACGTTTCTCTAACGCGTAAAAACGACGTTCAGCTTGTGCGCGTGTATTACCTAATAACTCAGGTGATTGTTTCAACGGAATTGAAACACAGAAACGACCATCGGAAAGTCGACGTGTTGTGCGAATAAAATGTTCCTCACAAGCAGTATCTTCGCTCGATAATTGCTGTAATTTATTGCTAGGCGCGGATAGTTCTTCTAATTCCCAGAAATTCCTAACTAACTTATCGAGTGAATCATCTTCCGTGGATAATGTCGAATAATTACAATTAATATGTGTTAAATTTTTGTTATTAGTATACGGAAAAGATTTAATTGCACCTGACACTATCCAACCTAATTTGGTGTTTTGAAGGAAAGGACCACTTTTAAGGCGCATTTTTCCTTCGGTTATTAATTCCCAAAATAAATCAGCACCGATCAGTAAATCAATAGGTTGACTTTCGTAAAAATTGGGATCAGCTAACAATAAATTCTGAGGAATATTAAATTGATTGAAATTCAATGTAGTTGTAGGCAATTTTGATGTGATTTGGGGCAAAATCAAACATTGAAAACGGGCAGTGAAGCTCCCGTCGCGCGATTTAATTTCAATGTTACAAGATTGCGAACATTGCGTAATAGAATTACCTACACCGTGAATATGTTGAGTGGACTGTAATATTCGTATATTTAATTTATTTGCTAACGATTGCGTTATAAAGGATCGCTCGCTTCCGCTATCTAGAACTGCGCGTGCGCAATAATACTCACCCGATTCATTATATACTTCAACTATCGCCGTAGACAATATGACAATCTGTTGCGAAGAATTGTCATCCTTTGTATGCATAACGGTTTGTGCGTGATTAGTATATTGAAGTTGCATGTGTGCGTTATCTGATGTAACGGGATGCGTATTAGTAAGCGAGGGGTGCTCGTACGTAGTTAACGTCACTGTATTTTGTTTAATTGGTGATAATTTAATTGCATCACAAAGTAAACTATTGTGCTTTTGTTCACACTTTCTACACGGACCAAAAAGACAAGTACCAACCGAATGACCTGGACGCATACAATTAATGCATAAGTCTTTATCCTTTATGAAATTAAACCTATGTTGCGGGGATAAGTCGAGAAACTTCTGGCATGAATATAGCTGATGCTTTTCGTTACATAGCCAACATGACTTGTAATGGCTGCGCGACTTATTGGATTGCGATTTAGAATTAAATGAGTGTTTGTTATCCGAAACTATGTTGCAATGAATTTTGGATGATGAATTTTTATTTTGGTAAGTAGAAAATTTATTTGAGTTATTTGAAATACTAGGTTTACTGTGATTTACGGAAAGTGTAGTTAATAAATCGGCCTTTTCTTTAATAAATTCCAATAAATCATGTAGCTTAATAGTTTTGTCCTTATGTATTTTATAAAAAGTGTTCTTGAATTGTTCCCACTCGCGTTCAGTGGTGGGATCTAACTTTGATACCACGATATAAATAATTAATGTGTCCCAATATTCAGTGGGTTCCCCTAAAATTTTAAGAATACGTAAATTTTTCAAAACTGTATCGATTAAATTGTGCAATTGACAAGCTGATTCTCTGGAGACATTTTGTAGGGAAAATATTGCTTTAATGTGACTTTGCACTATCAATCGCGTGTTATTAAAGCGGTTTAATAAAAGATCCCATGCAACCAGATAATTATTGGATGAAAATTCAACGTTTTCTATTACGATTTTAGCGTCACCTTTTAAACTCGCCTTTAGATAGTGAAATTTTTGAATTGGTGGTATTGATTTCGAATCATGAATTAAGGATGAAAACGTATCGCGAAATTCTACCCAGTGTTCATGTGAACCGTCAAAGCTAGGTACAGAAATAGTCGGTAATTTTACTGAATCGTTACTAAAATTGTTACAGGTCGTATGGTCGTGCGCTAAGGAACAGTCAATGGATTTATTAACAGATCTATCCTCGGAACTATCTGGGTTTACCATGCAGTCCAGCATCGCCAGGACAACATAATATTCCCTCTCAAACTCGACGCGTGATTCTATGAGTTTATCCGTTTCTGACTCCGGGACAAGATCTTCGATTTTACTTTTTACTTGATTGAAATCGTTCATTAAACTTTGCGCACCTGGTATACGTAGTTTTAGTTCTGCCCTCTGATGCGTGTCAAGGTCAACATTTTCAAACGAAGAAACGTATTTTTTAAAATTAGTTAATCTACATTTAATTAATCCCCTTTTTTTCCTCAAATCCTTAAGCTCCTTTTGTTCAGATAGCGACATAATTACTGAAGTAAAAAGCTACAAGTACTTACGTGCCACGTGAAGCGGATTCTTCGATTGCGTAAAAGCACGTGAGGAGGCAAGCAACACCAAAAGCTCTGGAATATACAAAGCACAGTATCATTCAGATGAAGCTTTACAGGGTTGGATAAATTAGCTGGCCGTCTTACCAAACTGCACTGTAATTTTGCGACCTCTTCGCCGATTGCGTCTCCAAAATCCAGGATCCGGGGTCGAAGGTCCAGAAATGTTGTGTACGAACTGGTCGATGGACTTTGGGTGGCGAAAAGAAGACGATTTAAACTTGCGCGTATAGTTTAATAATCAAAATTACAAGAGTGCGTTTGGTACAATTAATTTTAGCGAAGGAGTTAACTGCTCGACGGCTGCGTGGCGAATCGAAGTGGTAGTAGAGGACAGTCGTAGGTCATCCGCGGCCAATCGCACGGCGCGGGGACGTGACGCCGCGATGACGCAGTAGCAACGCTCCGTTCCGCACGATTTTGTTGCGGCAACACCCATTTATCGAGGAAGGCTATAGGCCATATAGGTACCATCACGCTAAGACCAATAGGAGCGGAGCAATGCGGGTAAAACCGCGGAGCACAGATAGCTAATTTAAATTTCTAATGTTTTACTACATAATACGCGTTCTGGATATTTTAATCGAAAATTTAAAATGTCACTAATTTCTTTAAGCCTCCGAGAAAGTACTTATGACATGGGCGTAGCTAGCCATGAAATCAGGGTGGGGCAACAGTATAAAAAAATATGTAACCTGCAAACTATACCTACTACATAGATTTAATAATAATTAAAAAAAAACCGGCAAGTACGAGTCAGATTCGCGTACCGAAGGCTCTCTATAAACATGTTTTTTTTTTTCTGTTGTAACTTTAAATTTGTTTTTTGCACTTTTTTCCTTTATTTGTACTTTAGGGCGTTACTTCGTACAAAATTTCAAAATTCTGTGTTCACGGGAAGTAACCTGTAGGTTTTGATTCCTTGCAGTTGCGACCCTTGTGAATGTTGAAAATTTTTAGCAAAAACGGCTGTATCTCGTGCTGTATATCGTGATATCTCTATTCATTCTTTGTATACCCACACAAAAAAATACTTGATTGACCTTTTGCGATAACCCTAACTATGTTGTGTTCTTTGAACTTTGAAAAACCGCAACAGTGCGAAGTGATTTTATTATGAGTGATAGGCCTTATTACGAGCAATATTTCTATACTAGTGCTAAGTCGCACTCTTTAGTTTATATGGAGAAAAAATAAAAACGAAAATTTGAAAAAGAAAATAGTACTCGGTATTCGGAGATGATTTTTTTAAATAAAAACTGGAAAATATGCGCCAAAATATGCGTTATCAGCCTATAATTTTCAAAAATACATTTTCACCTAAAGTTCTTCATTTAATAAAATAAAAAGTATGTGAAATTGGCACGTGGATAATCTACTCGTCTATTTTAAATGCATCCCTTGATCGATAAATACAATAAATAACAGACGGAATTTTTTTGATCAATTGGAACAATGAGGTCTGTAAAACTGGCGATAAAAAATCGACGAAAATTGAAAAAAATACTCAAAATTTGTTGCTTTTTAGTGACGCTTAAATGACGATTTTGTTTCTCAAACCGTCGCTTTTAACTTTAAATTAAGGTAGCGTGAAAAAATCGGAAAAGGGGATAGTTCTTTGGATAAATACAGGTGAATATGTTGCTAATCTATTGTTGCAAAAAAATTGTAGATTTTGATTTTTTCAATAGCACTAAAAATAACACTGGCCTCAATGAAAAGCTAGAATTGTTACTGATTTTCAGCGATCGGTTTGAGCAACAAAATCGTTATTTTAGCAACTAAAAAGCAACAAATATTGGCGTTTTTTTTTTAAATTTCGTCGATTTTTTATCGCCAGTTTTACAGACCTAACAATGTGCATTGTCTAGTTTGATTTTTTTCATATTAAGACTAGAGTATTCAATATGACTTACAGTAAGATACCTCTACGCGATCCTGAAAAAAAAGGGTCTTGACACACAGACAAACGGACAACAATATGATCCCGGGTTTTCCTTTCGTTGCGTTTTTCAGGAACGGGTGGAGGTCATTCATCAAGCTGAAATTTATATCGAATATGTACTCAAATCTACGGTCCCTCGTAGCTGTGAAAAAATCAAACTTATAAGCCAACGCAATTAAAAGATATTATAGCTGTTTATGCAATTTTCGACATTTGCAAGGGATTAAAACGTACAGGGTACCTACTTCCCGTGAACACAGCGTTCTGAAATTTGGTAAAAGCAACGTCTTAGGCATAGCACAGGTAAAGGAAAAATTGCTAAAAGCATAAATTTTAAGTTAAAAAATACTTAATTAAAAGTCGACTCACGACTTTCGAGTGTGAATTTTCTTACGGATAAAGTATTGTAGTTAGTTCCTAGATAATTTAGTTTTTTAGGTTTGGTTAGGTACCTTGCAGGTCAGAGCCAGGGTGGGGCAAGTGCCCCACCCTGCCCCACCGTGGCTACGCCCATGACTTATGATCTTTGATTCAATCCAAATAGAAAAGTTTACTATTAAATTTATTTAGTTCACTATTTAAATCACCAGTAGGTACCAAAATAGCATCATCATCATCATCATCAATCTATGTATAATCAACAATGGTATTGAATTTATTACGTTTATTTGCAAACAATAGAGACTAGGGTCAAATGAAAAAAAAACATGAATGAAACGACATAAAAACAAATTAAAACAAATAACACTCAAAACTTCGTCAGGGAAAAACCCGACAATATTGTAACGATAAAATACTTATAATTTAACTTCGACAGTTTTTACGAATAATAGATAATTATAAAGAAGACAATACATTTAATATTACATAATATACTTACAGTTGCTAAGGAACGTCTTTTGATGGAAATTGGTTTTTAATAACTCCCTTGTTAACTGACATCTTGTAAACACTTTTCCCTCTGTGCACGATAACGTTATAAACAATATTAAAAATAAACAGAAAACACGTCCGCACTCCATGGCGGTCAAATAACAACTAAGAAATCAGATTTTATAAAATATCATCGCATGCGCGTACGCACCTTTTGACATTTGACTTCTGTCTATCTACAGCGGACTTTCCGCGCAGACAATGCACATAAAATTAATTATGTAAGTGATAAAAATCGTCTAATTTCATAATATTACTGTTTAATTGAGTCTATTCCTATCATAAACAAAATACAACAATACACTTTCCAAAAACAATTGATATTCTAGGTACCTATACTAGACTTATCAATAACTAGCTTACCGCTCGCGGCTTCGCCCGCTTTGACTTAAACCTAATAAATTATATACTAAAACCTTCCTCTTGAATCACTCTATCTATTAAAAAAAACGCATCAAAATCCGTTGCGTACCTAGTTTTAAAGATTTAAACATACAAAGGGACATAGGGACAGAGAAAGTGACTTTGTTTTATACTATGTAGAGATTGTTTTTAAAAAGTGTAACTCTTTAGTCCTACGTCTCAAATTTTACTTATTTTATTTATTTATTTATCCGCTTGGATCAGCCAATGATGACTCTTCATTCTGCTATTGTTAAAGAATTAATGTTTATGTTTCAAATTTTTAAATAAGACGAGACATACCTAGTTACTTATCATTTTTTTTTCTCAATTTACAAAAGAAGTTAAATATATAATTGATAATACTAATAAGATATACTAATTATATAGGTAAATAAAACACCATTAAACTCAATTTGTTAAAACTTTATTTATAAAAAAATGTAATTCATAATTTATTACGTATTTACACAAATTACATTCTAATTAAAGCAGAACCAAAGTTCTAATCAAATGTACAGTTGCGAACAAATTTCATAAATAGAAAAATTACAACTACCCGCAAACAAACGAATTCATTAAAAACAAAAACGATCCTATACAATATTAACTCAAAGCCTCGTGTTAATATATTATTAGCTTAATATTAATCTTCACAGAAGATATATGTTAATCCAAATTTCATATTTTAGTAATGATATTCAGTCAAGACAAAATATATTACTATTAGCAACAAAGATTACACTATCGATTATTTTAACGACTACTCAGAATTTATCAGTGTTTACAAACTGGTAAATCTCAGTTCCGTGAAAAGATTAAGTTTAATATTAATAGAGTAAGATGATTATTTACAGAATTAATTCTAGTATAAGTTTTCATAACACTTGACACGAATAATTTAACAACAAAAATATTGTGTGAAAGGTCTTAATGAAATAATCTAGTTAATGAAACCTTAATGACATTCAAATGTTAAAAATAGTTCTCGTTTCTTATATGAATTGCATAGACAATGAATATAAATATAATTATACAATGTATAAATTGAAAAAACGAGGAATAAAGCCATTATCCTCCACAATTTCTTTCTCTCATAAAAAAATACATACTTGAATATTTATTTATTCTAACTGGCCAAATATAAAAAGTTATGATGAGTAGGCTTTATTATTACAGTCTATTATCTTATATATAAAATTCTCGTGTCACAATGTTAGTCTGCATACTCCTCCGAAACGGGTGGACCGATTCTCATGAAATTTTCTGTGCATATCGGGTAAGTCTGAGAATCGGCCAACATCTATTTTTCATATGTACCACGGGCGAAGCCGGGGCGGGCCGCTAGTAATTAATAGAAATTAAATTTTAACTGCTATATTTCCACGTGAGGGTGTTCTTATTAGATACCATCTTAGTAGATATATTTTCATTTTCACAAATTACAAACTAACAAAACTAAAAAACTGACTAAACTGTTAAAAAAATAAAGTGTTTTAAACATAATAAACAAGGCAAAATAATTTTGTAACTAACAAAGTCAAACATTGATTTTCAATAACAATAGACTAGCTACATACATAAATAGCTTCAAACTTTAGAAGTTGCCGTGAGCATTACATAACTAGCTCTAGTGTTTTCTTCCTGTACAGGTTCTGACCTGAAACATCTATGGGGTTGAAAATCCACGGGCTTCTTCAACATCTTCCTAACAAACCATACAAGACCTACTACAATAATCATCAGACCTAAAGCCACGCCAATCAACGCAGTATTCAATCCCTTCATACCAGATTTTATTTCAGAACCTAAAGGTTCCAACATTTGTGGTACGATACAAATTGGATGAGTATCATCAACCTTATTCTGTGATATGGTTGCGCATACTTCATAAGGCCCACGAATAAACCCTTCCATAGTTATACCCAAAGTTTCATGGCAAGGTGTATCCTTTTGAGCTACTAAAGAACCTCGGGATAATACTGCTAGAACCACATAGCAGTTGTGTATAGGATAATATGGTGTATCAGACGTGGACAGTCTTTGGGATCTAGATACAAACTGGGATCGAGATGGTAGCCCCATTACAGATATTAAGACTGTCAAAACACCGTCACTTGTTACATTCGAGCGTACTTCGGAAACCCTGGAATAAAACAAACAATTAAAACATTTACAACTAAAAGACATCGCTTTAAACATATGATTTTCCTAAAGCAAAATCGAAAACTGTCAATTCTATTAATTTTGAACCGTACTGCAGGATGAAAGGAAGAATTACCTATTTATATCGAAAGGAGAATTACTAAAGATTGATATTACAGTAATTATTCTTTGGGTATAATTAATTTATAGAGTAAATTTTGTTTTGCTACTAATTCTCTATGGCATCACTCAAATTATCAGCAAAATTTAATCAAGTTCGTCTACATTATTATCCAAATTATTCCAATTTAACTAAAAGTTCCGAAAATTCCATATTAAAATCAAATTCAAACGATTATATTATATCCTCAATATAAATATGATTTATTTAACTATTAACTATTTACATTACTACATTCTGCATCCACACAAATAAAGGAAATTTCAACTCTGCAGCAGTTCTGCAGAGTTCTGCACTACATAATAGGCTAAAAATCTATCGATCAATCAGTTATTGCCTTTCCTCCTTCAAACCTATACCTATTTCAAATTATATATTTTAAAGGAATATCTTTGTAGTTTTCAAAACTATAAAGGATTGACCGACATGCAAATAAAATCTAACACGACTTATCATAAAATTTACAAAATAATCACATTCCTTTGTCATCTTCGAGATATAAGTGCAGTTATCATATTAATTATCAATTATATATATTTTAGAAACACTTTCAACTCATCTAATTTTATAAAACCTTACCGTATATCAGGTCCTGGTGGCAGTGTAACCGGTGACGTCCTCATGGTCACATACGCTGCTCTTTGTCTCACTGCTTGTGGTGTTCCACATCCCAACACCAACGACATTGGCACGTCTTTGAGATCCATCTCTTCGAGGGCTATGCAGAATCTGTTTTGATTTTACAAAGAAATAAAATATAGATACACAAAAATAGGGAACGGATGAAATAGTGAATAGAATTGCTTCGAAATGATTATACGATAAATTTCTTAAATATTGCTGCTTGATTTGGATTGATTTTGAATAATAAATTAATACGGCTTAATGCTGGATAATATGCATGTGCAAATATTTTTGGTTGTTTATATTTCAAAGGTTAAGAAACGATATTATTATATGATGACACGCGATAAGTAAATCGTGTTTATGTACTTAATACATAGGTAAATAAAGGTGGTAAATAAGAATCAATAGCTCCTTTGTGATGATAATAAAAAATATCAAAATTTTAACTAAAGCAATATTACATGAATAAAATATATTTCAAATTGAGCGTGTTTTTATTTCCAGGTTCACAATAATTTTGTCCCTTCGTTTTATTTGTGGTTTACAATTTCAAAAGCTTTCCGAATTAAATAATTCAGTGAAATGTTTTTCATAGAATAACAATAATAATACGACACAAAATAATATAGCCTAGCTCTAGCCCGCGACTCTTTCCTCGTAGACTATAGTATTGTAAATGGCTGTTGTTCAAATTTTAGCGTAATCCATATAATATATTCTTAATCTTTCTTTGTATGTTTGTACGCGAAACCTGCAGATATATATTTTTAAATTTGCTACGCCTGACCGTTATATCGAAGCAAACACTTATAGTCTAGAAAAGTACACTAGTAGTTGTCAATTATTATTATCCTTAGTTTAGCACCTAATTCCTAAATACAGTTTATAGCTGCAGCAAGTAATAATGCCGCCAAATAAGCTGTGCTCTTTCTATTTCTATAAGAAGTAGTAAGGTTCCTTCTGTACAAACTGTTTCTATATCTAGGTATACTATCTTTATCTTTACTCGTATTATAAAGCTGAAGAGTTTGTTTGTTTGTATGTTTGTTTGTTTGTTTGAACGCGCTAATCTCGGGAACTACTGGTCCGATTAGAAAAATTCTTTCGGTGTTCGATAGCCCTTTTATCGAGGAAGGCTATAGGCTATATATCATCACGCTAAGAACAACAGGAGCGGAGCACTGTGGGTTAAATCGCGAAGCGCAGCTAGTTGAAGTATAAAATAAACAAAAAGTACTCACGTATACGATTCAAGGGGGTCAATCTTCAAACCGCGTAGTATCACATTCGCGGGCGGTGCTCTATGGCAAGCGATATGTTTTGGTAGACCCCCTCCTTTGGACGCTGTGACCCCAGTACATCTGAACCGACGAGTGGATGGAGGGTCCACTGCCCATGTGAGGTGGACTTCTTCGTCGTCAAACCAAGTGTCTAGTAAACGAACCTAGAATATTTGTTTGTATAAATTTTCATGTAAAACAATTTGTATACTTGATAATAAGTTTAAAAAATGCTTGCTATTCAAATTGGAAAAAATCTTTCTAAAATATTTGTTAGCTGCATAGCTCCTGAAATCTAAACATCTTCACATTAACGCAATAAAAATAAAAGCCAATTCAAAATTTTTGTTTGCCTATTTTGTCTATCCTATGATATACACAAAAAAACTGATTTAAAAAATATGTTCATATATGTTCTAAATTCTTAAATTTTAGAAGCAAATTATTATTAACTATACTGCAAATTTTCTCATAACGTACCAATATAAAATAAATTCTATAAATCGCTCTTCAATTTATTATAACCTACCTACTCAATCACTACTATTCATAGTGTAAATAAATTTCTTTCACAAATTAATATTTTTACCCGACTGCCAAAGAAGGAGGGTAATGTTTTTCGAGTGTATGTAAGTATGTATGTATGTCTTTTCCTTTGTGACCACCTGTAGCCTAAACGGCTTGATGGATTTTGATGTATGAGGTATCGTTAGATTTGTCTTGATTACGGGAGTGTCATAGGATACATTTTATCCTAAAAGTCCCACGGGATAAAGACATAATAATATTTTTTCTAAATTTCCCTTTAAAAAAATATGTATGCGGTATCATTAGATTCATTTCAATCACTCTTTTTTTAGTGTGCAGTCGGGTATTTTGTTTTTTTAATAATTTACTTGTTCAAAAGAAATTTTTATAGCAATCTGCGCAGTGCAGCGGATTCCTTTTTAGTTTCCTCCTACTAATTATATTAAGACTCTTCGATGTTGAACGGTTAATGAAAATTAGATAGCCAGTCGAAAGCCAATTATATTAGAAGAAATTTACTGGTTTTAACGAGGGAACTGTACGCTATTAGGTTCAAAGTCGAATAGCATTGTATTTTCAAAATACATTTTATGTATTTAATCACAGACTAGGTTTTATAATTATAAATAGATGCAATTTTTATGCCAAAATACTATCTTTAAATTTGTGAGTTAGTGCTAGCCATAGTTACCTTTGCACTAAGATTTAGGGCCAACTATATCTGAGATACAGGCCCACAGAAATATATTATTACTAATGTTGATTTGGTTCGTAGGCATTTCAGAAAAACCATTATTAGAAGATGTTGACTGTTTAAGTAATTCAGCTTGTGGCGAAGAACATTGATTGAACATTATTAAAGTACGATAAAAATAATAAATTATTACAAAATAACTGTATAACAGAAATGTATAAGCAAATATTCATAAACCAACATTTATCCTACGCTTGGCAAAGGGACCCCTACTTTATTACATTTACCCGAATATTAAATCAATATTATGATAAAAAAAATTGGTTGTCTGTAAAGTCGGTTTACTGACGATAGTTGAACGTGACAACGTCCGATTGTGCTTCTTTGTCGCTCGTTCCGCGCTCTCGCTTGCACTTCAAGGCCTTACGGAACGCCTCAGAGAGAGTTAACGCCGCATGAGTCATGTTTTTGACGTGACAACGTCTTATAATTCGATAGAGCCGGCTGCACGCACGCCACATTATGCCATATTGTTTTAACTTTATTGTTAAACCAACGGTGAGATGAACATACAATTTTTACTATATAAACGCACATATCCAAAAATTTTTATTTGATCAACGAAATCTACTGATTCCTTAAGTAATAACAATCCAAAGTTTATTTTAAAAGAAAATTAAGTTAAAACCACACTATGAACACCAGAAATATGTCCAACTATATGTTATTACTATAGCTTTTTACCGTTTATGCATTTGCATAATATAGTATACTGTACTTTTTCTACAGGAGTAAATATCCGAGCAGAATTATACCACAGAAAAACTTACGAAGAATGACTACTTTATCTTACACATTACACATCCAAGTACATAAATGACAAGGATCATTTGTTATACATAAGTATCTTCTTGCTGAAAACTAGGGTATACAATATACATAGCTCGTTTATTATCCTTACCTTTGATTTCGATATCGGCAAGTCCTCTTCACCGGGGACGTCCATTTCTTCATCGTACATATCATCATCCAAGCCGTCTCTTTTATCATCATAAGCTTCATCATCTTTATCAGCATCTATGGCGTTTTCTACAACCTTATTATAGTCGTATAGTTCGTCCACTTTTGGGTCAACGTGGTCGAAGTCATCGCAGAGTTTGTTCTTGGACAGGCGAGATAGCAAGGCGCCTTCCAAATGGGGTGGAGTCGCGCAAAACACAGCGGATTTATCAGATTGAGACACATTTTTTGCTTCCCTTAACCACCTCGCAAAGCCGGCCATTAAGCAATCGCAATTAAGCGGATTATCTGCGAAAGAGAACGAATTTATCTTTATGAGTTCGAGAGTATAAATGGGTTGGAATTAAAATTAACGATCATCAAACGATTGTAGCGAACTTTTTGCTTTTTGTTCTGAAACGATGTGATTTCATCGGCATTTTAATGAAGGCTTCAGTAATTGTGAATGGAAAGTTGGAAATATCCGTGAATTGTACTGTGTTTAAAAATCGAGTGCTTTTCAGAGATAATCAACTCAATGAGTGAATATAATTATATTTTTCCGTCCGGTATAAGTATTGTCTTTCGCTGTTCTCGATTGTAGTGAAATAAAAGAGTGTTTAAGTGACTTGAATTACGTTAAAGGCTTGCAGACTGCAGTGTTTTTAACAAGAGCATTTTTATACATTTTTTAACCAGAAACAACTAACGATCTAATAATGTGTTGTGTTCTGAATAACTGTCAAGAGAAAATATAAATCTTTAAAAAATATTTACGTAATTATCATTCTTTCCATACTCCATTTGGACATAATATAATAAATTATTTTTATGCGCAATAATATTTCTTTAGTAAGCTCATAAAAAACCATATCAACAATAAGCAAACCCATAAGTTATAGCAGATAACAAGAGTCATGGTAATAACAGGGTGTTATTCCGACGTTCCAACAAAGGGTTTGGCATACCGACGCACAATGACCAATATGGTACATACTGCTTCAGGGAATAGCGAACAAATATGAATATAATAATATTATACTCTTGTATTAAATGAGAAACTAGTGAAACGATTTTTAACGAGTAGGTATAATGCAACACTATTACCAAATAATTATAATATGACTGTATGTTTGCTATTACTTGCTATTGTTTTTAACCTGGATGAGTCGGACGAAACTAGAGAAGTATTTAACATAAAGATTGACAGATGTTTTAATATATAAACTTTTGTAGTAAAAGATTACAACTGATAGACTTGTATTTACTTATATAGAAACTTGTATTCACAGTCCTGTATTCCATACTTATAATAAGTCTATTATCAAACGAATAAAACGCACCACTATAAAGAAAATTTAGGAAGGTTACAAAGTAAAGATTGCAAAATGCTCTCACACGTGCCGTTTTAAACATATATTAATTGTAACTTGTATTCAAGTTTCAAGTACATTGTAAAGTTCACGATTTCTAGGTAAAATCAATAGAACAAGCGGCAGTACTTAACTATTTGTGGCCAAATCTTTCAATACAATTCCCATCCTTTTCTTTCGTATGTATCTTATAAGATGCATGTCATTGTATCGTCATTATATACAATAGTGTAGCAGTATCATTGTGGCGTTATCTTCAATCATAGACTTATTGTATAGCAAGGATGTGACAGAAAGATTAAAGGGATTCCCGAGAAAAATAAAAACATCAAGGTGTCAACCCTGTCAGTATAATTATGCAAATAGGGCTGAATTTCTTTTCATCCAAAGAAGCGCGCGTAGTTAGAATGTACGATATATTATTTCTTACGTTGTAAGGGATTTAAATGTAAGATGAGCTGATTTCATGTAGCTATATTATGATTTACGTGTTTCAATGTGTGGTTTATTTAGTTCTCTTTTTGCTAAAGTTTTATCATTTTCGTTAAGTTATTAGGTACCTATAATGCTAAATTTCAACTTTTTAAATAATGATAACTCGTAGTAGATACCTGATTCCTTTTCTTATTTTGATACCTATTGAATACGCAACTCTTCATTCCTAATTGATTGATTTGATTATGTTTAAAAATCAAATACTTTTAAACTAATTTAAAACGCAATCTATTCACTTTAATATTAACTAACCCGTTGTTTTGGATAAATTAAAACGAACCTAGAGCACCAATTATTTTTTAAATCTGTAAAAAAAACTCAATTAAATTAATGTGTGTAATTAAAAAACAATTATTTTTATAGGAACGAGATCATTCTTGTCTAAAAATATATAAAGTATCTTTAAATCTTACCTTCAATAGTAAACCGGCTCAAATCCTTATGCAGAGCTAACGCACCGTCTTCAATTATAGAAATGTCATTATCATGTAACAAAAGCTCGGAGAGTTGATGGAGAGTTTTCAAAGGCTCAGCGGAGAGAGAACGGAGAAAATTGTGAGAGAGATCTAGATGTAATAGATTTGTTAGCTGCGCTAGTGACGCTCCTGTAAATTCAAATTCAAATTCATTTATTTGCCAAAAACACGGTATACAGAGATGTTAACAATTCAGTTTTCCAGCATGTTCAGCCGTTATTAACAGCATGCAAATTATTCATACCTACATATTGAAAAAAAAATGATATCACTTAAGCAAACTTTGTTTTAGTATTTGCTTAGGTTTATGTAAATTTCGCTAAAATTACAGGTACAAGTAGATCGCTTGTTAGAAGTTACACGAGTAACAATAACTTATAATGGATAGAATAAGATAAGTATTATTAAATAATATATATAGAAAGATCTAAAACTATATATTATATTAAATACGAGAAATATTACAACGGCATTCAACCACAGAGTAAAGAATTATATACAACGTAAATGAAATATCATTTAAAATCTACCAAAAGTATATTTTGATACGTTTCTTTCAAAATACACACCACGCTCTAACATTGATCGTTTAAATAAACAGAAGTACACATTACAAATTGAAAAATTTTAAATCGAAAATCCCTCACGATCAAAGACCAACCAAAGGCAACATATTAAACCGTTTAAAATTCTTCCCAATTAACATCCATGTAATCAAGGTTCGTATTAAAAATCTCATTTACGAACCCCTTTCCAATACCATTTTTATATCGGAAATTGAATCGTCTCTGACTTCCTACAAAACGCTTGTAATATCACAATAAAGTATCGGACGTAATCAGATTTAGGTTTTATATTTGAAAAATCTTGAATATCAATTTCCAAGTAAAAGAACCGGTCGAGAATTTCATAGAAATATTCTATAGAGAGCCAATAACTGAATCCTGAAATTCTGAGAACAGATATTTGATGTAATTTACTTTTTTGAATATGAAAGTTTGAAGTGTTTAATTGCAACGTTCTAGTTCATTAAACTATACCTTCTACGCAATTTCAGGCAATCTATTGTGATACTAGTATAAAAAATTCTCCATCGTTTTAAATTTTACCTTCATATCAAGGAAAATACAAAAAATATCATCCTAACAAGATTTATAACGCCATTCATCACTACGTAGTATAAAATAGTCAATTCCCATTGTCTGTTCCTATTTATGCTTAGATATTGAAAACTACGCAATAGATTTTTATGCAGTTTATTTAATAGATAGAGTGGTTTTCGAAGGAAGTTTTAATATATAATTTGTTAAATTTAGGACAAATCGGTCGAAGCAGCAGGCCGAAAGCTAATCATAAATAAAATGTACATCCAATAGATATTCATAGTTAAAATAAGAAAAAACATAAAAAATAAATGAGATAGATAACTCACCTGAAACAGAAACGATTTCATTATGTGACAAATCCAAGTGGGACAAATTTGTCAAATGTCGGAACGCGTAGTCTTCCAATACATCTATTTGGTTATTGTGCAGGTTCAGATGTGTCAGATTTGCTAAACCTGGATGTGGAAAATATAGTCAGAATACAAAATATGTTGTTGGTTATATAAATACTAGCTGTACTCCGCGGTTTTACCCGCTCCGCTCCTGTTGGTCTTAGCGTGATGATATATAGCCAGCCATCCTCGATAAATGGGCTATCTAACATCGAAAGAATTTTTCAAATCGGACCAGTAGTTCCCGAGATTACCGCGTTCAAACAAACAAACACACTATTCAGCTTTATAATAATACTAGGTTTCCGCCCGCGGCTTCGCCCGCGCAGTCAAAGAAAAACCCGCATAGTTCCCGTTCCCGTGGGATTTCCGGGATTGCGTCATTTTCCCGGGATAAAAAGTAGCCTATGTCCTTTCTCTGGTATCAAAATATCTCCATACCAAATTTCATGAAAATTGGTTCAGTAGTTTAGACGTGATTGAGTAACAGACAGACAGACAGACAGAGTTACTTTCGCATTTATAATATTAGTATGGATTAGTATAGACTATAGATTACAATTATTATCTATGACTTTAGATCAATTTGCTGGCAGTCAAGATTTAAGAGTTATCTCTAGATAATAAGAGGTGTATAATAGATTTTTATAATATTATTTATTCTTATATTTCTTAGTTCTTACATTAATAAATTCTCTTCTTTCTACCCTCGAGTTCTATTCTTAGAACATATCTTAGTTTCTTTTTACATGCATTGCAATAAAAGTTTCTTAAATATAAATTATGTCCTATAGAAATGAAATAAGATATCGATCTAACCGCTAACGTTTAAAATATAAATCAAAAACAAGGACGAAGTTCTCGTACATTCAACTTGACTCAATTCTAGAGAATTTGATTAATGTTCATATAACCAATACTGGATGTATCTAGTTGAAAATTTGCTAGAAATATCCAGTGAACTTAGAAATGGTAATCATACGTTAACAATAAGTTTCAAATTAAATTTAACGTCTATAATATTTTAAATGTATAAAATAGATATATTTTCATTACAAGTGTTCAGCCGATATCTCCAAGCAAGCTGATGATTTTTTATTCTCCATTTTCTTGATCTGTTTTCCCGCGTTAACCACCCAAGATGTTACATTGTTGAACATTAAAAAGAAAAAAAAATATATCAACCAGCCAGCGCGCCACATCTTGACACAACTCTTTTCTGTTCTATTTTCCCGCCAAAGAGGTCGATTTGAATTTCGAACATGAACAATAAAAAAGAAAAAAACTTACCAGCCAGCGCGCCACGCCGTATACTCGCGAAGGTATTGTCGGCCAGGTGCAGGGTCTCCAAGACCAGTAGTGTCGGCAAAGTTGTCGGTCCCACAGGCCCTTCTAGCGCGTTACTTGACACGTCCAACTCTTTTAACGATTTCGCTCCCTGAGGAAGGGTTAACTTTAGTACTTTAGCTTTATGTAGTTTGGGGATTATTTCATACTTTCATTATTGAAATTAAAATTTAAGTCATTCTATAATGTAATATTTTATATTTTCTAATAAATAAATGATATTATTTTAGTGAACAGCTAACTCATATTCGTACTATATTAAATGTTATAGCTGGTTTAACATCTTCTCCATGCACCACCCAGAAGTGCACTTAATATCAAGAAACTTGTTGTTCAATCTTCATACCATCTTCATACAAAGCACTGCCTTTGCCTTACTTCAAGAGTATTTGAGGCTCATACATTATTCAAGAGTACATGCAGGTAGGATTAGCTTCGATATATGGTTTGATCACTATACTAGAACCTCCGGAATGGGAACGTGGTTCAAATTCGCATATTTATTAATTTTTGGTATTGGAGAAGTAATGAAGATTTATCTAGTCTGTTATTAATGTAAGGTAGGTGCTTGAAAGAGGCGGATAGCAAAAGTAAAAAGGAAAATTAACTACGTTTTTTAATAGTAGTTAGATATATATATAAAGTTTCATTAATATGTTAATTATAAGAACTAGGTATATAGGCATAAAATGAATTGAAATAAGGGCTGCATATTAATTATAAAATTTAATTACACTCATGGTGATCTATTTCTCTAAATTTTGCTTTATAATAATGTTTGCATTTAGATTTTAGAAACACAATTTATGGACAAGATAACACACTAGATCCATGGGTTTTCTACAATCGAATTTTTTATACATTTTGCATGGGATGTGGTCATTGGATTTACTTAGTACCTACTAGAATATTTAAATGCAGTATAAAGATCGTCATACATATATGAATTAAAGGTGACGGCATAAGTGATACAAGTTCTAGTCTTTGTCATATATTGTCAATATCTAACCTAAAATAATTAGGTATTTGTTCTGCTGAAATTACCAATATTTTATTTTTCACTTTTAATAAAAACAAACCTATTAAAACCCTTTAAATTTAATCTAAAATCCATTTATTCACGTTAAGAAGCTTATCGATCTCTATAAAATTGTATAAAATGATATTTTCATTAAAAATGCTTACCTTCAGAGACGACAAAGCGGCGACCTTAAGCAAGTTGCCTCTTAACCTCAAAACTGATAGTTTTATTAACGGCTTGAAGGCTTCAGGGGAGATACTTGTTAGCTGGTTATCGCTTATATCCAAGTAGGTAAGGTTTTGTATACCCTGAAATATGTAATTTTATTAATCAAAAGTTTCTTGTATTCTTTATAAATAGTGTAATTATAATTACTTAGATCTTACTTCATTATTTGCATAAATCTAATACACATTAAGTTAATAAACTCGAGATTTTTCTTCTTAATTTGATAGTGTTTTTCTGTTGAACATAATATTTAGTATCGGTCGCGGTAGTAATAATATTCAGTTAGTTACAAAACCTCAGGAAATTAATAAATTAAGCGGTTTATTAATTAAATCCACCGCTATTAAGTCGATCTTTGATCTCCAATCAAATATAAAACATACATTTTTAAAATAATACAATTATTTTAAAAAATAATTCAGCTTCAAATGTGCAGAATTGGCCAAATTTCACGAGCATTTAAATAAATAAATAATCATCAAAATCGTTTCATCCATGCGAAAGGAAAAAACAAACCAAAAAAATACAGTCGAATTGAAAACATCCTTTTTTGAAATCGGTTGACTAATTGAACTAAGAAGTATAGTTTACTTTAATAATTGAATATCTGTATACCTTGAATGCTAATGCATCCAATGAGTGGATTTTGTTATTAGATAGATCCAATCGGTCCAAATAAGATAGCTTCGACAGGGCTTCCGTCGGCACGGCTGGTAGCTGATTATTTGGAAGACCTAGGAAAATAAAACGATTACTTCTTACTTGTTTTCAAGGTAATTATACTAAGTTCGGATATTAGTTGACCTAGTTCAGACAAGGTAAAAATGTCTATGGAGTTCATATAAATAATTATTGTCGTAATTTCCTTATATTTATAGACTTTTACATAAAATACCTGTAGAAATTGTTAAACTTTGGGGAAATGGATAGGATTTCTTATACTTTCCCCCAAGAACGGTTGAAATTGAGACATCTAGATGTTATAGGAAATTAAAATTACCTGCATTTGGAAATACTAATCATACTTAGGTCCCCAACGCTAATCCATTATCTGAAATCGTGATTTATTAAAAAATAATGATTAATAAATTGTTATATGACTGCTAACATACAAACTAACCTAGCGCCAATAACGTAGACGCAATACTAGTGAACGCGCCCTGCTGCACCCGCTTTATATCTCCCGAAGATATCACCAGACCGTGTAGACCCACGCCAGCCAGCTCAGATACGGACGCAGAAGGTAATGACGTCACACCTCGCAGAGCACAGTCTAAAAGGGATACTGCTGTGTTCTTGTTTCTAGATCTTTGTTCGCGAAGGTGACGTCCGATTATCTGTAATAAATAATTTGTAGGTAATAAGGTACGTAACTACTATTTCAATAAGTCTAAAAAGGATTAAAAGTCGCATTTATTTAAAAAAAAATCGTTTGTAGGTTGGAACAATCTAATAAATTGAATATGTATGCATAAACTTTATGTTGCATTTGAGTGTAAAAAAAAATGTATGTTGTAACAGAATATATTCAACAATATTCAAAGCTAGCAATAGAAATCATTTAAACGAGCATAAAATAACATTTCTAGTATATTATGACCATTTATGTATACTAGATCATTTGGCACTGTAGCCAACAGCCGTAAACAGTCTAATTATTCTAAATATTAACAAAACATTAATTGCAACACAATTATCAATCAAATCACTACAAATACATGAATTGTGGCATCATACAATACTAATAATTTAGCCATTTAATGAAATACTTAATATGGTTATTACTGAACTAATGACAGTAATTACTGCTTGATGATGTTATTATTACATATTTATTACGTCCAATCTCATAAACATTAATATATGTATAAAAGGACCAGATTCACAGAAAAATATGTACATAAAAAGTAAAAGTAAGTCTTTATTACTGAAATTACATGGAAGTGAGAGAATGTGAAAAACATAACAGTATTGATCTTTGTGTAATTTAAGCATACAACTTTTCAAACGTCAGACAACTTAAAAAAAATGAACCATATCCCATTTTTAAAAAAATGTATCGGTTTAAAACCACACAACCACATACCCCGATAGATATAAATTTAAAATAAACAAAACCTTGAAACCATTACGCAATACAGTACGATAACAATTTCATGAATAGCAGCCTTATATTTAGAGAAAGCAGAACATTAATTAAATTTTACGTTTACTTGAGTAACACAAACTAAGCGAGGCCCGTACAAATTGCCCTTCTAGCTCAACGATTTAATTCCACGAATGAATTCGATACCAATCATTCAATTTATTTGAACTGAAACAAATTTGTCCAATCCCTGTTTGACGTAGTTTTAAAGGATCGTCGACAAAATGGAATAGAACCTGATTGAATATGTATTAAAAAGGTATTAACTAACTACTGCTTTGTATTGTAGTACGAATACTCAATTTCTATTACTAGAAAAAGTCGTGCTTTATCCAGGAGGGTTCGCAAAGTTTTTTATCTAAATTACTAAACTGACTAGTCTTTTCTAATGTGGATAAAATGATATTTTTATTGTGTCTCTTGTTTATCAAATAGTAAAATGTTAAAATCAGATTTGCATTTAGATGCCAAACTTAGCAAAAAAAAATGTATACACGATTCCACGTTCATTCTTGACAACATGAATTTCTTTGCAATCAGGAATGTTGTAGTATTAATAGTAGTCCATTGAATAAAAAGTTCTAGAGTGCGTGAGTTAGTAACGTAAGATGTTTCTTCGGAAACATGTCAAGAGTCCCTAGGTAATAAACATACTAAAACCCCGGGACACTAGGAGGAGCCCCGGAGTGGG
>CAJQZM010039535.1:0-55704 GCA_907164665.1 Colias nastes
GAAACAATCCTTCATTTTTTAAAGAAATAGTACTGCATTTAAAGATTGTCGAAGATGAAAGATTCACTTGCCACGACCGGCATTCGAACTTACTTAATTAAAAACATTCCAATCCAAACAAACAAAGTTAAAAATAGGTCTTACACTCGTATTTTCTACAAAATGTTGTATGTTAAATGTAACTACTAACAGATACCTTGTCTATTTTGGACCTAAAAAAAAGCCAACTGGTGCAACTAAGAAACAAAGAAGTTAAAACAGGTATCGTAGATACACTTAAATACCTGTAGGTACTAAGAAATAAAATCTCGAGTGACTATTGAAATTAAAAACAACCTACAGATTGCCAGTAGGCAGTAGGTGATTATACGTGATTGACCCGGACGTTGAAGGTTTGAAAAACGAATGAAAAAGTTAATCATTTCACGAGAACTATAAAATAGCCAAAATTAAGATAAAAACAGGCAGTGTCTACAGACCTTAACGAAGACAAAACAACACTTTTAGTGCAAGTAAATGTAACGCAAATCTAGCATGATTCGACATAAAATGGATCACATACACACACACACATTCAAGTAGTTACCATACCCTCATAAAAGGTTCCCATAATTTGTTTGACGTATCTAAATGTATACCTAACGGGTTTGAATTTAATAAAAAATGGCTTCTTATTGTGAAGTGTGATTAAAAATAAGCAATTAGTTAAGTTAATATTTCGATGCTAATTTCTGTATGGAAAGCATTAATTTTCATTTAAAAAAGTATATAAAAATTAAGATATTTTACTTCTGTCACGGCAAGAAAAATAGAGTACTTTTTAATCGCATCATTCTTTAAATTACATTTTGCGTAGATAATTATTGTTGATCGTTATTTTCTTCTTTTAAAATGATGTACGCAGGTTCAAATTGTTATCATTAACCTTCATAAGTTAAAAATAGAAAAAAATAATGATTATGAGATAGAAAGACACATAGATCTACCAATGTATCAAATTATAGAAACCTTATGTTCATCTAGCGCTGTTTACCAACGGGTATTTATAAAACTAAATTCGTTACTAAAATCCATCTTAGGACTTCAATATTTTCCGATACAAATTTATTTACAACAAAACTTGACTTCAATAATTTTCATAGGTATATCTATTCATATACGTTGCACGCTAAAAAATCAAATTAGCTATATTATTAATTATCACTGTGCTATTTTTATAACAATATATGTAATTTTTTGAATAAATTAACGCGTTTTCTCATAATCAGATGGACCTTCTATCTAATTGTATGTCATTGACCTTCACACTGTAAAAATTGTGCATATATTATAAAACTGTACTTCAAGTAGCA
The DNA here is from genome assembly GCA_907164665.1 of Colias nastes. NCBI lineage: Eukaryota > Metazoa > Arthropoda > Insecta > Lepidoptera > Pieridae > Colias > Colias nastes. The sequence continues at coordinate 1,353 of CAJQZM010039535.1, forward strand.
AATACTTCCTCGTGCGTATAAAAACAATATTTTTTTAAACAATTAAAAGCAAGAAATTATAAGAAGGCGCTTTTATTTATATTTTTATAAGAAAACATTTAAATTAAAAGAAACAACAGAAAAACGCATTGTTAACATCGAACAATATATTAAAAAAAAATTAAACAACTGATTATTTCCCGGATTGACCTGCGATAAAAAAATTATAACCTACTATGTAAAGATGTGAGCATTATAATAGTAAAATAATTTAAAATCGAGCGATTGAATTTAGGTAAACCTAGCAGACAAACAAACAATAAATGTAATGTTTCCACTCTATTATATTAGTTTAAAAGTTTATTTAAACTTGTGTTTATGTAAACAGTCGAAATATTTCCGATCCAATTCAGATTGACATATAATGAAATATAGACATAAGATAAACAAATCATCCGACAAAACTTTATGGTAGAAGATCCGAACATAAGTCGACCTTCACCGGAGTGATAATAGAATGAGACCAATTTTATAATAAATTTAGTCTATTAAAAAATGTATTAAAAATGGGTTGACTGGGAAAATCCTGGACAGGACATTTTTAATGAATTTAAAAAAAAACATTTTTTTTAATTAATTGCAGTATCAAGATAATAAAAAAAAATTATAATAGACTTAAAGAATGAAACCTACAGAATGTGCAGTCATAGTCGTTTTCTAATATTTACCGGGACAAACGGCTAGGTTGGCAGGTATAAACAGGTATGTCGGTACCAGTTACTTTCACTTGATAGGATGATGAAAAAAAAATTATGTCAGCGCTGTTTTATTACAAAATTGTTTTATTATCTCGAAACTGCAATTAATAAAAAATGAAAATAAAAGATTTTTTAATAATTAATTAAAAAATATCCTGTCCAGGATTTTCCCAGTAAACCCATTTTTAATACATTTTTTAATACACTAAATTTATTATAAAATTGGTCTCATTCTATTATCACGCCGGTGAAGGTCGACCTATATTTGGATCTTAGACTATTATAAAAAAGTGACCCAACTTATATGTAATGTTTATTCAACACAAACCATAAATAATATGCAATTTTTATTTATTAAATAAACATGAATTATCGCTTATTGTGCCGGTTTTTATATTCGTGTCTGCGATTTAAATTAACACATGAGCGTTACATCAAAACCACTTTCTTGATTTAACAATTAGCATCATATTACCACAGATAACATAATACTATACATATTACTACATTTGAATGGTTACACAATTATTATTCTCTTCAAATAATACCGGATAATATAAAATAAATTCTAGAAAAGATAAAAAACACTGTCATATCTCACAGATTCTATATTATACGGAAAGCAGACATTTAGTTAAAAATAAGGGAAAAATATTTTAATTAATACACGGTAATAATGATAATGGTTATTTATGCTACACATTTCAGAACTGAAGATCGAAGTCACATTCTTTCGTACAACATTCAGGGTCACTAACCACTTAACATCGTTGCTAATAACGATTAAAATAAAACTAGACAAGCGGTATTTAATTATTTACCTGATCGATGAATCTGTTTTTTTTTTTTGTTTTTCAAATTCTAAATTAATTAGAATTGACATATAATCTTTTTCTACGCGGTCTATGTCCTATAACGTAGGAGTCTTGTCAATTTCATTTTCTAAATGTGATTCTCTAACATCTTTTAAACAATATTTGCTACGGCGATACGCAAGGAGCGCGTAAATTTCATTATCTAACATTAATATATTTTATTTTAGAGAACATGCATAGAGCTTTGATAATAATAGAGCTACGTATGAATGAATGAATGAATGAAAATCCTTTATTGTACACCATATAAGACAATATAAAACACTTAATAACCTATTTAACAATTTACAGAGGGCGGCCTTATCGCTGACAGCGATCTCTGCCAGGCATCTATCTACGTATTTTCGAATATATGTTTAATATGAAAATACGAACCCATAAAGTATTGTTTTTAATAAGTAGTTCCTCCCAAAAATGCGTCACATATCGCGTCAAATCATACTAAACTTTAGAAAGGAATGACATATGTACCTATCAATACCTATATTATCAAACACTATAACCATGATGGTGCATTAGGATTCAGGACGTGCCACCGTTCAAGGCAACCATAGGGTCAGAAGCGATCTCGATTCCCATTAAAATTCTGCTCGAGTACCTTATTATATCGAGGAAAAGTCAAACAAATGCAGTCGTAATAGCAATCATTCTATTAAGCTAAGAGGATTTAAATTTAAATCAAATGAAGTAATCTTTAACAGTTAATTTTTATAATAAACTAGCTGCGTAACCCGGCTTCGCCTGTAAAAATGTACCAATTCACTCCGTGGACTTTGCTGAAGATCAAAAGACGATGCTATAATGAACACAAAGAAAATATTTATTTCATATGTATCCATAATCAATATTATACAGTAGGTAGGTACATTGTTTGTTCGTCATACAAATTTATTCAAACATGTACCTATACCTACCATAAGTTTCATAGTTAGCTATTTCAAAATATTACATCAGTAAAAACTTTACCATTCAATATTATTTTTGTAGACTAGATATAAATGTGAAAATACAAGCTTATACCAAGTCAAGGAGATAGATTAGTTCCAACATACAGTACACGAAAGATGCCATCACGGCTACCACAACGCCGTGACCCGATCCTCGATATAAATCACTAAGATTTACCTCATGATACACAAAACGATTTTATAATATAGGCTAAATAGCATTTTATTGTATTCTTTAAATTTGCAGCTAACAGAAACATGATAATATATTTCAATCTGGCTGTACTCCGGACATGCCAACGGGGTCTCTAAAAAAGTTCAATACATGTGTGTCCATATGTTTGTAAGAAACATATTGCACTTGTATTCATATATATACCACAAATATTTATCACGAGGCTGACGATTTATAAAACCGTCATAATATTTCCTCTTACGCATTTTGAGCTATCGATGATAACGGTAAAGTATCATCTACGCGCGTTTATTGAGAATCTATAAAATTGTATCTTAAAGAAACAAATAGTTCAAGAAAGTATGAATTCAAAAGTTTTCAATAGATATTAACGATACATAATTTACGTATCTGATAAAGTGCACAGTAGAGTTTAAAAAAGGTGCATAATTTCATGGTGGTACTGAACCCTGTTTCTTGTTTTTTTTTTTTTTCTGGTTTTACCGGGGCACGCAAAAAAGTAATAAAGAAGAATATACAAGAATTCAAAACACATCCTGTCACGTACATTTTATATCCAACTAGCTGGCCCGGCGAACTTCGTACCGCCCAGTCAATGAATGTCGTGTTACCATTGGGCTATTGGGCTTGGAACTAATTTAGGCTTTGATGAATGGAATACAATGATACAAAATAAAATATATGGATATATAACAGCATTTTATTTAGATGAATAACACATAGGTATAGGTAAATATAGAATAGAATAGAATAGAATAGAAACACATTTATTCCCAAAAAATGATACAGTACATTAAATAACAGAAAATACTTATAACTTAAAAAACAAGGTATAACTGGGTAAAACAATATGTGAAGACGTAATAATATTATATTATATCTGTATCACCTCAGGGAAAGGGATTACTGACTCAGCATGAATGTTACAGCTGAGGCTGTAACGCTGTTATTCTGTCAGCACCATATTAAGTAGAGAGGAGTGACTAATAAGAGCAGGTATAATTTTAATGAACGGACTAAATTATGCTATGTATTACATTAAAAAGTAAGAAGATTTTGATGTATGAAGTATGTATCATTGTTTGCCAGTCAGAACGGAAAATCGGCTGAGTGAGTTGAGAGGAGACGAATCAGCAATTAAAATAAATAGTGTGTAATAATGAATTTATGTGTAATTTATGAATTTATATTGCCAACGCCAAGTAGAAGAAGTTAAAGACATCTTTTCCAGAACAACAATAATATATAAAACGTAGAAAATAGAGGTAGTAAAAAGAAGGATACAATTTTATTGAATATCAAATAGATTATAGTTTATAGTAGATATTATTAAACACAGAAAATAACAATAGGTATTTATGTAGACTGTAAATAGAATAAAAAAAAACAATAATTAGATACTTAATTACTTCATACACGTGCCAGAGAAAACTTATTGAATCAAACTATGTTTTGCAGCCTGGGATGCACTCGAATTAACTCTTTTCATTCTTTATCATCGTGTTGCCTGTGATAGTCTATACAGTAAAATTTCGTGGATACCTTTTGGAACACTCGCTGTCAACCATGCATGGTGATTGGCGGTTGATTTTGCCACACGGTCCATGAATCATATTCGTGATTACAACATAATGTCGGTCTGGATTGGTTTCAGGATTAGCAATCCCCGCACATACAATCTCATCTATTTTATCTGCCCGAATTCTTTCGTCTAACCAAATTAAAATGTGTGCATGCTGCAAGCCTGATTTTTTTCATTCGATTGAATACATCCATCATGGAATAATCCGAAAGATGTGTTGCTTTAATGTAATTCATTGCTTGAAAACACGTGTGGTAATGTCGAGCCGATCACTTGATAATTGTCCGGGAAGCAGCAGTTGAATAATTTCCATCCATTTTGGATTACATGTAAATGTAATGAATAGATCCAGGCCGACCATAATGACGAACATTATGTCATTGCATCTTGCGCATATTCATGCCTATGACTTGGGCTACCTGTGTATGTCGCCGGTAAAATAGTACCTTCTTCTCTGCATCTTCTTCTCTGTGCTAATTGCATCGCGTAAATGGATGTAATCTTCAAAACGCAATTTAGCTTGGTTCAACCGAATGAGTCAGGGGCTCCGTTTCAATTTTAACGTTATAATATTATTTCAACGCAATATAGTTGAAACAGTCAACGAAATCACATCAAATAATTGTCAGAATTTTTACATTTTTATAGATTTTTTTTTTAAATAGTTAAGTGAACTATCCTTTTTGGTTAGTTTCCTCACCGAAAATACCTTATCAATTTCTGAAAGCACGCGTAAACACAAATATTTGAGGAATTTTTATGTATCTGCTTTAATTGCACTTTTCAATAATTGATTTAAAAAAATACAGACAATAGTTTATTCACCCTTTTTACTTTTTAATTATTTTACACAAAATACATTTTTGAACGCATGAATGTCAAACAATATTTACCGTATTTGACAGGATTGACAACTAATGATTGACATGTACGAAAATCAAAATTTTTGGAAAATATTTATTGGTCTAGTTTTTGTTATTTTTAGGATTTATTCTGCTATTCTGGGCGGAGACAAATCCAACAAATCTAAAACCATGACAATTGGTTCAGCAGATCTCGAGTTATAAGTGTTGGAACATACACGACTTTCATTTATATATATAGATTTTGATAAGATATACAACAACATTATATTAATTAAATAAATTTATACAACAACAAAATGAAAACACTTGAATTTGAAAAAGCTCTTGAGAGCTTTGAGCTCTTTTTTTTACGCGCTTTTTTTTACAGCTTGAGCTGCGCATAATTATTAAGACTAATAATAAGTATTTTTTGTTTACGTCATACTTTTAAAGAACTAAATAATGAATTTCAGCCATCAATCATCTATACAAATCAATCTAATGAAAGAAAACGCAGAAAAAAGGGGTCTAATTTGAGTATTTGACGTAGGTACCTTATTTTGTGTGGATTTTTTCTGTGCACCGTACTTCTAAAGAGATAAAGTGTTTTGGTTTATCCATAGTAACGGTGCTTAGGTACTTTTTACTTTTTAGATATAAAAACAGGCCAAGTGCTAGTCGGACTCGCGCACCGAGGGTTCCGTACAATCCTGTTTTTATGATATTATGTCGTTACTTTAATTTCTTATTTTTATATTTGTGTTGATTCGGATCACTGTGGCCAGAAAGTAGTTTTTGAATGGGATTGCATACCTACATTTAAAAGAATTAATGTTAGGCCTATAAATAACCAGTCAAGTGCGGGACGACCGGGAGCCGGTCGATCCACATTCAGGGGCTTGTGCGTTGCGCCCGGCTCCCGGTCGATCAACAGTCAAGGGTTTTGCGTTCGCTTTATAAAACGGTCTAATTTCCCCCCTAATTTATATGACATGTTAAGGAAAGAACAGGCTAGCTATAAATCAAGTTAACAACATAACCACATGATTTATGTGGCCCACGTTTGATGACACATTGAGTAGGTAGTTTTTTGTACAAAAAAATAAACAGGGAATGTGTAAAAAAAATGTATGGGAGGGTATGATGTTTTTATTTTCTCGTAAGAAGAGTGTAACAAAGGATCAATATATATTAAAATCTCACTGAACAGCTGTTTTAATTTTTTATTAGCAGACAAAATGTAACAAAAATTACAAGGGTACATTTGCTTTGACTTACAAGTTGTTTTTATTTATTTAAATGTTACCATGTTTTGACAAGGCATAGACTATTTTATTATCTATGAATATATATACTTGCAAATGTGCTATTGATAAAGGAATCTGAGATAATCGACTTTAAAAAAATATTGGACCGCCAAAAACCCCAACTGCGGCGGCACCGGGAGCCGGTTCCGCACAAGACCCGATTTTTGCAAAATGGCTCCCGCACTTGAGTGGCTAAAAAAGGCATTCATAAATTTAGAGATAATATTAATAATAAATTGCCTGGCCTGAATGATCAATCCTTCCATAATAATCCTTGTGAAATGTTTACAAATCTTTTTAATTTAATTCATAATGAGTTTGAAAAAGTCTTTAAAGTTAAATCTTTAAGTATTACCAAGGATTTACCATTTAGCCAATGGGCAACACCTAGTATACACAGATGCAGGAACGTTTTATATGAGTTATATGGCATGAAGCAATATAACAAAGACTTGTCATTTCTTAGTTATGTTAGAAATTATTCAAAAACTTTTAAAAAAGTTTGTTTCACAGCCAAGTGCTTGTATGTCAGAGATAAAATACGCAACTCTGATAACAAAGTTAAAACGGTTTGGGCAATTATTAATGGTGAAATGGGCAAAAGCCAATCAAATAGTACCATAAAACTTGTTAATGCTGGTAGGGTCATTGACAAAAGTGCTGATGTTGCGCTTGCTTTTGAAGATTTTTTTAGTAGTGTCCCTGCTAGTATTACCGAAAAATTAAATTCGTCATCAGCGCTTGCGGAGTCCTACTTGAGGGACCATGTTGCTGAGTGTAATGTATTATTTGAATTGCGACACGTGACTGCAGAGGAAATTGTTAAAACTTTTAAAACATTAAACTTAAAAAAAACATGTGATCTCTGGGGAATGTCTGTAAATTTAGTAAATAATATTATAGAAAACATTGCCAACCACTTAGCGTTTATATTTAATCAATGTTGCGACTGTGGTATATTCCCTGATTTATTAAAGTTAAGTAAAGTTATTCCTTTATTTAAAAGTGGTGACCAAGAAGACTGTAATAACTATAGGCCAATTTCCATTTTACCAACTTTGAGCAAAGTCTTCGAGAAATTAATTTTAAACCAATTATGTAGTCATTTTGTATCAAATGGTTTACTGCACGCCAAACAGTTTGGTTTCACAAAGGGGCGCTCTACCACTGATGCTGGAATAGCTCTTTTGTCACATATATATAAAGCATGGGAAAATTCAAAGAATGCTTTGGGGATATTCTGCGACCTTTCTAAGGCTTTTGACTGTGTAGAACATACCACTCTATTACGGAAACTAAATTTTTATGGTATTAAAGGTTTATCTCAGGACCTCATAGCTTCATATCTTCAGAACAGGGTACAAACCGTTGTTGTTAATGGAGAGAAATCTCGCGGTGCGCCGATTAACATAGGTGTTCCGCAGGGATCTATCTTAGGACCGTTTTTGTTCTTAGTATATATTAATGACCTACCTTATTATTTGCAGGATATGTGTGAAATAGTACTGTTTGCAGATGATACCTCATTAATATTTAATGTGGATAGACATGACACAAATGTTGACGAAGTAAACTCTGCTCTTTTACGCATATCCAATTGGTTCACTGCTAATAATTTATTATTAAATGCAAAAAAAACAAATTGTGTAGAATTTATCCTTCCAAATGTAAAAAAGGTGAAAAGGGATATTATTTTAAATGGGGAGGTATTATACCCTGTGGATTCTACTGTTTTTCTTGGTTTGACACTAGATGAGAAGCTACAATGGGGGGCCCATGTTGCCACCACCGCTGCTAAGCTTAGTTCAGCTGCATATGCAGTTCGAAGAATAAGGCATCTCACCGATGAAGACACGGCTAGATTGGTTTATTTTAGCTACTTTCATAGCATTATGTCCTATGGAATTCTGCTATGGGGCAGGGCTGCAGATATAGAAACTATATTTATATTACAGAAAAGAGCCATACGCTCTATATATAATTTACGTGCTAGGGACTCACTAAGAGATCTCTTTAAGAATACTGGTATCCTCACTGTACCATCACAGTATATATTTAATAATATTTTATATGTACACAAAAACGCAGACTTACACACAAGAGTAGGAGATAGACACCGATATGGCACAAGGAACAGAAATAAAATTGAAATGCCATTTTACCGGTTAGCTAAAGTTAAAAATTCATTTATGGGCCAAGGTATACTTTTTTACAACAGAATTCCTCATAGTATTAAAGAGTTTAGTAGTGTTAAATTTAAAAATTATTTAAAAAACGTATTAGTTCAGAGAGCGTATTACAGCATTAAGGAATATATGGAAGATAAAAACCCATGGAGGGTTGTCGCGTAAAAACCACAGGACAGTTCTTTGGCATATTATGATAATATATACGTACAGTTACTTACATATTTTGTAAAATTAAAATTGTAATACTGAAATGATTTAAAAGAGCAACTATGGAGTTTCTTGCCGATTCTTCTCCATAGATACTGCTTTCCGAATCGGTGGTAAATTTTAAAAATATGTATTGACGTTTCAAAAGTGCTTCTCGAAGAAGTCTAATTGAATAAATAAATGTTTGAGTTTGAGTTTGAGTTTGATTCAATGAGAGGTTGGGGATATAGGAAGATACATGGGGACGCATTTCAGCATTTTGGAAATGTCTCTCGCGCAAACCATTCTATAGGTATCAGTATTCAGTATTCATTCTGCAGTTTTTTGCCATTTGGCTACGAAACCCTAATAGCATCACGATGTTGATCTCTCGTTAATATTAATTTCAAGGTCTGAAAAAATGTTACCACCGAATTTTGGTTTTGTCCGTCGTATTTCTTTTTTAGTATTTTTTACTCCGAATTAAGTCTTGCTGAATTAAATAGATATATACATCCGTAAACATCATTTAATAGACGATAAGAGTTTGGCCGTTGCTAAGTTTTTAAATCTATACTTAACATAATAAAGCAGAAGAGTTTGTTTCTTTGAACGCTCTAATCTCAGCAACTACTGGTCCGATTTGAAAAATTAATTCGATGTTAGATAGCCCATTTATCGAGGAAGGCTATAAGCTAGTCATCACGCTAAGACCAACAGGAGCGGAGCCACGCGGGTAAAACCGCGGGGCGCAGCTAGTTATTTATAGAATAAAAGGTGTAATAATAAATCTTTATAAAAGGCTTGTTGTGTTACATTTACAATACTTATTTGCATTTCTTTCGGACACCAAGGGAAAGTTCGCTGACTCTTCATACTGGTTTCAAAGCCAATCTTGAACTTTTTGATGTTTAATTTATTTATTTGAATTAAAAGTAATGTTTATTACCCATGTCTTTGTGCGTATTAAAATGTATCTTTTATTATAACCCAAATACTTTACCTTATAACTTAATAAGAGAATACTTCTAGTTTTCTATAATACACAATTTTAGTAGTTAGTACTACATAGACGTTTAAATATTCTTCATTATTACTGCATGTAGGTATATGTTTTAGAAATTGGCTAAAGCTGTATTGATATTTATTACTAACACAAGGTATTTTCTTCGTATTTTCACACATAATATAGATATAATTTTTTTTTATTATAAATACGTTTATTATAAAAACACGGAACTAATCGGGCATTATTATATTTCAATTTTAATTCAAGTTTTACCGAAGCATCTACGAATATTTGTTTAGATGGCATAATGCTAATTCTATATATACCAAATCTATACATATAATAAAATCGTAGGAAAGTCAAAACTGTACATTGAATATTTTTTTAAAAGAATACATAATCCATGATCTATAATCGATATAGAAGCCAAAAACATAGTTTTTAGAATTTTTGTCTGTTTGTCTGTTTGTCTGTATGTATTTCCGGGCTAATCTCGAAAAGTACTGCATAGATTGACTTCAAATTTTGCATGAATATTACTAACAGGTCGGGTCAGGCTATAGGCTACATATTATCAAGCTATCAACTCCGGGGAAGGAGCTGTGAACCTTTATTTTTCTTACGTATTCCGTGTACTACTACAGCGTACAATATAAAGACTCATGTTTAAATGTTGTTTTTGAGTAAGCCATGCTATTGTCTACCTTTACAGTTTACACTATAAAAACTACATCATTTAAGTAATTTTGGCAGAGAAACAGTATAATGAATCTTAGTAGTATAAAGACAAATTTAAAACAGCGCCATCTATGAGATTTCATTAAAATCAAATCAATTTACATAATATTAACGCTTCTTGGAAATTCATAATTTAAATATTATGATGTTGGTGAGGTTGTTTTTTTTTTTTTTTAAGTTAAATAAATAATTCATATCTTCCCATAGTCCATTTCAGGTGCGCTTATATTTCATGTGAATGTACTAAATTTTTATAAGTGAGGGTAGATGTTTATTATTTGATGTCAAACAAGACACCATTACAGTTAATATAGGTAATAGACGTAGTATTTGTATTCTCTTTGGGTAATAGTAGATAACAGAGATTGTGTTCATTGGTTACATTTTTAAAAATCTTCGGCTTTTTTTAAATTTTCGCCTTCTTCCCACAAAAGGTAAGTTGTAGCTTTTATATTTATTCTTTATAATTATAATTATATAGTTAGACTCATGTTTTTAATTAGTTAAAGTTAGTATGACAAAATAAGAAAATGATGAAATTTTATTTTTATGTATAACTTTTACAAGACTATAATTAAACGCCCAAAGAAGGTCACTTTAGTTCTTGATAAAACTTTATTTGTTAGTAGCTTTTTAATAAAATTAGGTACAGTTATCTTTTGATTTTTTTTTTATTTACAGATTCAATGTTCATAAAAATTGACGATTGGCGTGAGGATGTAGTGGAAATTAGTAACCTTGCGCGTGGTCAATCAATACATATAATAAAATTCTAGAAAAATTATGTCTGTACAATGAAAATATGTAAAAAAAATTAGCAGGGGTTTAAAAAATTAAAAAATTAAATCGATCCCAAACCCAAAACTGTAGTTAAAAAATTTTTTGTCTGTTTGTCTGTATGTTTGTGCACGCTAATCTCAGAAACGGCTTATCCGATTTAGATGCGGTTTTCACTAATATATTGTGGTAATCTTCATTTAACATTTAGTGTTTATTTCATGTTAATCGGTTCGTAAATAAAAAAGTTATGACCATTTAAGTATTCACGGCGAACATTTGCTAAGGCATTCTATTGTACACTATACAGTGTAGGATAAAACGTAAGTTATCTGTTATACGCTACAGTTATTCCTTATAAATGTCCAGGTGATCATATCGAAAGTCCCCAAGGGTGGGGGGGTAAGCTGAGGTAGTAGGGGGGGAAGGGGTCAAATTAGAATTATGCTTACTTCTAGGTAAATTTTATACATAAAAATGTCCTTTAAATTATGTCGTATTATATTTTTAACCCCCGACGCAAAAAGATGGGTGACAAGTGTTTGACCACTATGTGTGTCTGTTTGTGCCACCGTAGCTCGCAGGTTTTGTTGTTAGGCAGCATATTTTCCGACGCTGGTTCTTAGATAAAGTGTATCAAAATCGGTTCATCCATTTATTATACCTAGGTATATAGAGGTAAAAGTGGGAATGTGGGAAAAAATATTAGTTACATTTTTATCCAATTCGGTTTATCCATTTATTAGATTACAGCGGTAAAAGTGGGAATGAACAATAATCGAATGTGGTCAAATAATATACTCAAGCGGCATATCAAAATATGAAAGAGCAACGTGTGAATTACAATTAGTAATGTTTTATCGAAATCGGTTCATCCGTTTATTACATATAGGGCACTTTAGGGGTGACAGTGGTTAGATAAATAAACCAAATGGAGCATCAAACGACAGGATATGACGTGTACATATAGGTACAATTAGATAATATGGTTTACATCAAAATCGGTTCTGCCATTTACTAGGGGTGGAAAGGGAAGGGTTGAAAGTCTGTGAAAGAAGAGAGGGATATGGGAGCAAGAGGATAGCCACACCCTGGAAATTTTGAACTCTACTCAAAGCCACATAGGCCTGGCCCGTGGCAATTTTTTTTTTCCTAAAGATACCACTTCTTTTGCCACTGTGGTCCATTACAATTTGTGCACGGTTACGGCCCAACTTAAAAGATGTCAAGGAGCAACAAACTTATAGATATCAATATGATGTAGGAATGTAATATGGAGGTAGAGGTAGGTCTCGCTCACTTGAAAATATTACATGAAAATAAGAAACCGAAGTTAAAAATTTAAAAATTAAAAAGAAAAACCCAACGCAACGAAGCTTGAAGGAAAAGGAATAAATAATAATTTTACAAACTTCCCGACGATAATGATGGTATGGCAGCCCCGACGACTTTGTTTTTTCTTATTTTTATAAATATTTAAAATGGTATTTATTTTTAAAGATCTTCGGGAAGTTTGTAAAATTATTTATTCCTTTTTCTATGCACTTTTCTTCGTTGCGTTGGGTTTTTTTTTAATTTAATTTTTATTGCACGGTCTAAACGGTTTAGTTACTACAGGCGTGAGACAGGAAAGATCTGAGCGCTGAGACAAACGTCAAAACGCAAAGGAATAGAATCCGCTATCGATACTAATTATTGGCATAAGCGTATGATGTTTTGCTAAGGATTTGTTCACCCTACCAACGACGACGACGACCACGAACAAAATTTTCATCCAGTCGTAATTTAACAAAATTGTGCAAAACACAATTAAAAATAAATTATTAAAATTTCCTGTCGTTCTGGTGATTGGAATTTTTATTTTTGAGATCAACGAATGAAAAAATAGATTTTTCGTAGAAACGGTGGCTCCTAGAAAACAATGTATTTGAAGTTTTTTATAGATAATTTTGCGACTGGATGAAAATTTTGTTCGTGGTCGTCGTCGTCGTTGGTAGGATGAACAAATCCTTAGCAAAACATCATACGCTTATGTCAATTAGTATCGATAGCGGATTCTATTCCTTTGCGTTTTGACGTTTGTCTCGGCGCTCAGTTGCTGCACGATATATTGTCAAAAACATCTATACAAGGAAGGAAGAAAAATAAATTTGCTCCCTTCCCCCCTGGTGCCTAAAAATAATATGATATAATTTAAAATAAATTTTACGTAGAAAATTAACTAGGCATTTATTTTTTTTTATTTTTTAGCTCAGTTTAGTAATAAATTTTACTATTATAACAGTTCTTTTAATTATTTATGGTAGTACGTGTTTATTCAATAAAAGTTAAGTAGTAACTACTATGCAGTCACTATTCCACGCGGACGAAGTCGCGGGCACAGCTAGTAGGTATATAAATAAATTATTAAATTCTGAACAATGGATAGGTTTTTTTTGCTTCAAAAAATTCTTATATAAGTATTACTAACCTTGATCTATGCTAATAGAGAATTGACATGCAATTCTTGATAACTTATTTACAATAATGTATTACAAAAACAAGTACTTATGTCATTGCTTATTAACATTAACTATTCAAGGCACGTGGAGCTTAATTCAAGAAGTAATTCAATGATAGTTTTTTTATTGACCTTAACAGTCAAATGTTAGAAACGGTAAAAAGGTCACATTCATATAGGTGGAGCTCTTTTCGTTACTTAAACGAAAAGGTACAAAATATTTAAGCCAAGATCTTGCATAATAAAATGCAATTGCAATAATTGTGAAGATATTTACATGATAATACAGCAAGCTGACAAAACCACAAGAAAAATTCGGAGCTGTGGCTTGACAAATGGTAACAGACAAGCAAACGTTTGTATTTTAAATATTAGTAAGTATTCATCAAGATAATGTAATAAACACATGTAATATCAATATAACATCGATAAGATATAACATACCTACGTAATCCATTGTTAGACTTCGTCTAAGTGGAAAGCTTAAATAAACTTCTAAAGCTCTGTTTATTTTTAAAATTAATCATATTATGAATAATGGAAATTCACAATTGTGACGTCAGAGTGACACAAAATGTCACATTAGCATATCCGTGACGTCAATGCGTACCAATTCGTATGCGATTTCTAGTAAGTTCGATTTATGGGGATATCTAACCGTAGTAAAAAACTATTTTAAGCGTTCGAGATCGTAAATAACAGTTATTTACATCAAAGCTTGAATATATTGAATTTAAGTAGATATTTTAAAATATAATCCCAACTTTTGTAATATAATAAATGCAGTAACACTCTGTGTGTCTGTCTCTGCTTCACCCCTAAGCCATAGAACCGATTTTATATGTGGTACAAAGATAGTTAAAAACCTGAGGTTGGACATACAATAGTTTTTATCCCGTAAATTCGGGAACTATACGGTCCAGAACCGTGGGCGGAAAGTTAGCACAAAATAAAAAAAAGTTTAATTTTGTTATATAAGTACCTTCTATTATTATTCTTATTAATAACAGCAAATAAAAAGCCTATCCATAATATGTTTGTGTAAGATGATCACGCAAAGGAGATTGCCCAAGTGACTATGGCACTTGGTATCGCAATCAAACTTATTGTGTCAAGATGAAATATAGCTCAATTTAAAGCTTGATGTTAGTACTTTTAGAAACGATCAAAGTTTTTATGTAAATAAGCCGCAGTTCGCGACAATAAAAATAAAACAATAGTTTTATTCAACACTTCAAATAAATACTTTATCGAGTTTTAACTAACGATGAACGTTAAGTTTTACATTTATTACAGTAATATTTTAATTTACAAGACAAATGTGAAAAGTAAATCGTAATAAACATTATTTCAAAATAAATAACGTCGAACAATGCGTCGAACACATTCATTTCAAATATAGGTATGACATATGACGCTTGCAAGAGAGATAGATATATGTGTCAAAACAAAAACTTTTACAGTACTACAAAAGTAATAATGCGCATAGAAATCTTCGTCACTGTTCGGCAACTGTCATATTCCCGGAGCTTCCGAAGACGATATGTATATAGAGTGGTTAAATGCATTTTCTTCATGCATAATTTAGTAAAATTATGTGTTTTGTGCTAAAAGAGATTAATATTGATTTGTAAGTAACGATTTTATTTCGATAATATCTTGTATGTAAATAGCGAGGATAAACCCGTGATTGCAAATATATCTTTGTTGGATTGATATAATTTATTTATTTATTTTTCATTTCAGAACAAAAGACACGTATACATAATAACATAGTACTCTGCCAAACTGTAAAACAGTTTGTTGGCAGATGTAGCTCCATTTTACAAAATAATGTACTTCCATTTTACTTATAAATATATGAAATTTACACTACACTTTAATTTAATTTAACACTTTGATATTCTATCTAATTGGAAAATTTTGTAGTACTTTTAAAGTGTATAGAAGAATGGTGTAATGGAAGAAAATACGGTTAAAATAACACAAGGTTTATATTGTATAAAATATGGTTTTCAAACACAGGTTTATATATTGTAGAAATCTAATCATTAAAATCTCAGTTCAAAAGTATTTACAGTACTGATCATTCCACAATATTATGAAAATTACAAAAAAATTAAAATAAAACAATCAGAATAAGGGATTTTCTTTATTTCTGACATTGTAGATACATCGGAACTTCCATTATGCTCTTCTTCATTTTCAATTTCCCTACTGCTATCACCTGTGTAAATAATCATTTCATCGAAAAATTCACCTTTAAAAACAAAACCAAGAAAGGTATGTAATAGCAGCTCTATATAATTCAACTCAGAGAGAACACGTGCAGTCACCACCAATATATAAAGACGACTGACGGATTTTATACTGACAGGCTAGCGTCACCTACCGCCCGAATTGTTTTTGATTGTATATGACCGCAAATTGACTTCTATTTCTTTTGAACAGGGTGTAAACTGCAAGTGCATTGTTTAGGGCTCTTACGATTCAATGATTCGGGTGTATACGGAAATACGACATTATGCGAAGATCTGTATGTGCATTATTAATTTTGGATTACTGTACTTTTATTTCTATTTATTCGGTATAATTACGACATAATAGTGATAAATATGATCATTATAAATACAAATAGGAATTAACAATATCACGAACACGTGACACAACTAGTATTTTACCGATTCCATACGTGGTCATACATGTTTCAAAACACAAACTTTTACTATTATTTCAATTTATCCGGTATAATTAAGACTTAATAGTGATACATATGATCATTATAAATACAAATAGGAATTAACAATATCACGAATACGTGGCACAACTCAAATTTTACCGATACCACCCGTGGTCATTCTCCTTTCAAGAGCAAATATAAAAACAATTCTATGAAGGAAATGCCAAAATCATTCTGTTACAATACTACGAATTAGTGAAGTGTAGGTTTTTCTTATTGAGTAATATTAAATAAACACATGGGATAAAAAATTATTGATTACATGAATCAATAATTTATTTCAAATATATGTATTTCGCAAATCATTGCAGTTCATGTTTGAATTTGATATTACTCATAAATGATATGGCAAACACAAGATTTTGTGCCTTCATTACTGCATAACTATAAAATCCAAGTTAATATTTATTAACTACACAGATCCATATTTCATTATCAAACTTATAAAACTTTAAACATTCATTCACTACAGTGAAATGCTCAAATTCTGTTAAATCAGTTATTATTTATGCTCTATTCCTTTCTTCCTTATATTATTTTGAGATTATGAAAACAAAATGATCGACATATAAACAAGGAGTGTGGGTGCCGAGCACACGTGTCAGAAGTGAAACTTCTTTGGAAATATTCAAACATACCAAAATCGCCGCCTTACTCCATGACGTGACCGTGAAATTTTACTAGCAAGTCTCAACGCGCCTAAAGAAGTTTGCACTTTAATAAAATTCAATCGATGATAAAAGCGACAAGGAAATGAACAATTGAAACAAACGATGAGCCAAGAGGGCAGTCCCTTTTCCGCTACAATATAGCAATATGCAAGAATAAGGAAGGAATTAACCGGCTAGTGATATTTTATACGACGACCACATAAAGGTGAGCGGAAGTTGAATTACAAAGAAAGCATTCCAACTTAATAAAGTTCGAATTGGTTCAATATCTTTTATGCAGCAAACATGCTGGGGTCAATATCACTGCATAGTATAAAACAAAGTCGCTGTCGCTGTCTGTCCGTCCATATGTAAATTAAATCTTTAAAATTAAGCAACTGATTTTGATGAGATTTTTTTAATAGATGGAATAGTTCTTGAGAAAGGTTTAAGTATATAATTTGTTAAGTTCTTTAAAAAGCTAGCGAAGCCACGTGCAGTTATAGTAGACGGATGATATCCCTATTAATAATCAATTGATAACCAAAACAAATTAAATATTCTACGAATACGCGTAGACCTTAATACCATTTAAGATTTTCCGGTAATCTCAATAGACTAATAAAACCTTGCCAATCTGTTAACCTTGCTAGTAAATCACCAAACATCAACGCATAGTATTTCCCACTATAGCCAAACAGCACGTTAATTGCGAAGTTCCGAGAGCCACGGGTTTTGTCATAATAAATGTTACGTTACTCATCAGCAAATACGTGACAGGCTGAAGCCGATCAATGTGACATCCGCGTATGGACCATATAACATTATGCAAAGTTTATTATCATTAATATTGACCTCACCAATTACAGGCGGCCGGCTGCAAGGGCATGGAGGGCGGACGCTGCCACTGGCCTAGAGGAAAAGTTGTCGGAGGAACATCCGTCCTACACTCCATGATACATACGAGAGGGAATAGAAAAGACTATGATGGCTGGGCAGCCGCTGGCAATCCAGGTATACAATCTGTATATAAATAGGATAAATTAAAAATGTTCTTAATCAGAATTATACTAGGTAATAGATACATTAAAATGGAAATAAGTAAAACCGGTACAGTGTGTTTTAAGTCATTATTAAAGGCAGTTTTAAATTCAGATTAAAAAGTTCATACTACGAAAAAATTAATTTCCTTTTTCATTTCTTTAAAAAATATAAACTGACATCATATTCTTTTTAATTCAATTCCAGGATGGGACTACAAAAGTGTGTTGAAATATTTTAAGAAATTGGAAAATATGCAAATTCCTGAGATCGCTAAAGATAAAAAATATCATTCATCTAATGGTGCAATGACAATTCAATACCCTAGGTATAGAACTCGCCTTGCGGATGCATTCGTACAAGCTGGAACAGAAACAGGTGGAAAAATTGTCGACTATAATGGTAAAACACAAATCGGGTATTCCATGATTCAGTTCACTTTAAAAAATGGTTCAAGATTCAGTGCAAGTAGAGGTTATTTGCACCCAATCAAAAAACGCAAGAACTTTCATTTGGTGAAATTTGCAATGGTGACGAAAATCCTTATCGACAAATGGACCAAAAAGGTTTTAGGTGTCGAATTTGAAAGGGCTGGAGAAAAACAAAGAATCAAAGCAAGAAGAGAAGTCATCTTGTCCGCTGGAGCAATAAATTCTCCACAACTTTTGATGATAAGTGGCATTGGTCCAAGAGAACATCTGACGGAAAAAAATATTACTACAATCCAGGATTTACCTGTAGGATATAATCTTCAAGACCATTGGGCGTCTGGCGGGGTAACATTTGTGATCAACACAACCGACTCTATTCGTAGCGAGAGAGCTTTAAGCCCAGAAAGTGTTATGGAATACTACACAACACATTCTGGCCTTTTATCTGCACCAACTGGAACTGAAGCCCTCGCATTTATAGACACAAAAGACCCCGACAATAAGGACGATGGACATCCAGATTTGGAGCTGTTATTTACTGCTGGCTCGACTGTATCCTCTCGGTATTATCAAAAGGCTTTTAATGTAGACAGCAAAGTAAATGATATTGTTTATGGCCCTATAGCTGATAGGGACACATGGATGGTACTTCCGATGATTCTACTTCCAAAATCAAGAGGACGAATCATGCTACAAGATAAAGACCCTCATGTTAAACCGTTGATTTACGCCAACTATTTTTCGGATGGGGGACACGACGCAAATGTAGTTTTAAAAGGTATACGAAAAATAATTCAGCTATCACGTACTAAAGCGATGCAACGGTTTAATAGCACGTTACATGATATACCTTTACCGCCTTGCGCTCGTTATAAATTCGATTCGGATGCGTATTGGAAATGTGCAATGAAAACGTTGACATATACTATATATCACCACTGTGGTACAAATAAAATGGGTCCAGCTTCGGATCCGAGTTCTGTAGTGGACTCTCGTTTAAGAGTTCATGGTATAGATAAGCTTAGAGTTGTGGACGCTAGCATCATACCAAAAATACCGGCCGCACATACAAATGCACCAACGTTAATGATAGCTGAGAAAGCGGCCGATATGATCAAAGAGGATTGGGGAATACCAGTATAGTTGATACAATGTCATGAAGAAAAAGCTTTATAATTTATATAATTATATACATAAGTCAATAGTTATACGTTACCTTGGTAAACTTACAGATTTTTACACCGAAATATTTAAGAAATATTGAATTTGAGATGTCTCAACTTTCCAATGTTTTAGATAAACTTAATTTATTGCAATAAATTATTTGATATTCATAAAATATACATATTTCTTTCTCCTTATACGTATTATCAATTCTGATGTAATCAAAGTGTTATCCTAAAATCGTAATTATGTGCTTGTTTTTTAAACTCTTGGATCCATCAAATTTAAAATAACCAAACTAAACAAAGAAATATTAACTTTTGTAAACAAGAGTTCACCTCTTGATCTGCTATTGTTCATAATAAAATATACAATAATAATGACGCAGGAGAGCACAATAAATTGTACATACTCACAAAGGTTAGAAAAAGCAATAGAAAACCTCTAGAAACAAAGCGCGCTACTTTTAAGAATAAACAAGTAACTTATATTATAATTATAGTGATTACAGCAATTTTTAAACATTTCCTGTCTAGTTCGAAGAATATCTTGATTAGGCGTAAAACTACCTAAATTTTTAATGATGGTGTAAACAATTGGATTGTGGATTGGATGATGGAGAAGACAACAACGTCAACAACCCGTACACGTGTAAGTTAAGAACAATTAAATAAGAATAATGAATAACAATAAATTAATCTAACAATATCCTACCTTACATCCTTAAATGAATATTTTTCCCAGAAATTCTTCGGGAAATTGGTCGCGTGGATGAAAACCCATGAGTAATCCATAACTACAATAGGATAATAAGCACGCATGGGAAAATTACTATATCCGACTAATCATTGTAATCAATAATAGGGAAGCCTAATACATAGTTTCTTTAATCAATTTAATAATAAAATTTCAACATCTGTTTCGTATTCTTGCGTCATAATTGACGATGTCTTGCATGATTGAAACAATGTAAAGGAAAGAAATTATCATAAACTATATGCTTTATAACGAAGTAAATAAGGAAAAATATAATAGGAGTATCAGGAGTAAATAATTAATTACTGGCTACAATTTAGTTTTACTCATCATTCTGAACATCCCTCCTTCCTTCATGACTTCACAAAAATACACATTTTACAAATATTTTCATGATTTTTGCATTCAAATTAAAACAAATTCGACATTTGAAATTAAATACGTATTTTTAAATAAAAAGAAGTATGAAACAGCATTTGGACAGTTTATTATACGCAAAATATGCCCGTCAGTTTAAAGTTTATGATCGAAGAAATGCATTTCAGAGTGCAAACGTGTTTTGAATTTCGGATCATATTTGAACTAGTGAATAAAAATATTATACCTGTACACGAAAGTATCATTCAAAAGTCACTACTATAGTGATCGGAATAAATTAACCAATAATACCTTATTACAGGTACCTTCTAGGGAAGCGCGTACCATCTTAGACCACATCTCAGCTTAACATCAGGCGAGATTGTGGTCAAGCGCTTCCCTATCGACAATAAAAAAAACAAAAATACATTAGTTATCTTACACCAATCCATACATGATATTACATTATGCACAAGTATCCATACTAATATTATAAATGCGAAAGTAACTCTGTCTGTCTGTCTGTTACTCAATCACGCCTTAACTACTGAACCAATTTGCATGAAATTTGGTATAGAGATATTTTGATACCCGAGAAAGGACATAGGCTACTTTTTACCCCGGGAAATAGGATAGGTTTTATCCCGGAAATCCCACGGGAACGGGAACTAAGCGGGTTTTTCTTTGACTGCGCGGGTGAAGCTGCGGGTGGAAAGCTAGTTTACGATAAATACTCTAGACTGCAATAAAAAATGTCTACGAGTACGTTACGATAATCGACTTAAATTAATATGACGAGGAAGTGCATTAACGTCTTATTTAGAACGCATAGTGTAATTTAGATAAAATGTTAGATCCAATCATGAATGGCTATACTATACCCAATAATAATAATGCCTAATACATAATACCTATAATGGCGTTTACTCTCAAAGGAGGTCCGTGTCCCATCAGTGGGAACGTATATGGGCCGATGATGATAATGATGATATGTTTATACACGTCATAGAAATTTACTATTTTTCGCAACTTAATTGGAATTAAAAGATAAGTGAAATATGCACTTAATATGTGCCGGGTTATACATTTATATAATTTAGAGTTCAACGAGACTCAGCAAGAAAAAACAAAGAGCAAAAAAGAGCTTTTAGTTGAGCTTTAGCTGTAAATATATTATATATTTTTTTATATTTATATTTATTAAAGTGAAACTTTTATTACATCGTCTCAAACTTTTTGGTCTGTGTAGCGCATGTCGCGTGTATCGCGGCTGCCAAGTAGGTATACCTACTCGGCACGCGACATGCGCTACACAAAGCAGTGTTCGGAACCGTTCGAACAGTTTCACTTTTACCGTGGTTTCATAAAACCACACCCTTGGATATGTCGCCATGACCTCACCTTCACCGAGTAGGCCAAGTAGGTAGACCACACCAATTTCCGAGTAGACTACATCAATTTCCGAGTAGACCAAGTAGACCGCACATTCGAGTCAGGGTTGGAAAAAATCATGATTTTTTTAAAAAATCGAATAAAGCACGATTTATTGAAAAAATCCTAATTAATCATTACTTTTTGATTTTTTCATTTTATTATTTAAGTACCTGTATTTTTGTGCGAAACGGAACGCGCCGCGTGCCTAAAGAGACAGAACGGGGATTTCCCTTTAGTCTAACGTGCTATTGAATGTCAAACAAACTTTTTCCAGTGGTGAAGCAATTGTTTGGAGCGATAGCTTCTTCAGCTGCTGTAGAAAGAGTGTTTTCTACATTTGGAATTGTTGACCCTAGTTTTTAATTAAGATATCTTAATCTGTTTTATGTTAATTTCTGTGAAAGTAAGTAAAATTAAACCTTTTTGTTTTAATCATTGATTTTTATTGAAAAAATCGGTTGATTTAAATCATGATTTAAATCATGATTTAAATCAAAATGATTAAATCGTGCCAACCCTGATTCGAGTAGACCAAACCTATTACCGAGTAGACCAATTAGACCGCTCCTTTGAGTAGACCATACCTATTACCGAGTAGACCAAGTAGACCGCACATTCGAGTAGACCAAACCTATTACCGAGTAGACCAAGTAGACCGCACATTCGAGTAGACCAAACCTATTACTGAGTAGACCAATAAGACCGCTCCTTCGAGTAGACCATACCTATTACCGAGTAGACCAATTAGACCACTCCTTCGAGTAGACCATACCTATTACCGAGTAGACCAAGTAGACTGCACCTTCGAGTAGACCATACCTATTACCGAGTCGACCAAGTAGACCACACCTTCGAGTAGACTAATCCTATTACCGAGTAGACCAAGTAGACCAATCCTATTATCGAATAGACCAAGTAGACCACATCAATTTCCGAGTAGACCAAGTAGACCGCACCTTCACCGAGTAGACCAAGTAGACCACACCAATTTCCGAGTAGACTACATCAATTTCCGAGTAGACTAAGTAGACCGCACATTCGAGTAGACCAAACCTATTACCGAGTAGACCAAGTAGACCGTACATTCGAGGAGACCAAACCTATTACCGAGTAGACCAATTAGACCGCTCCTTCGAGTAGACCATACCTATTACCGAGTAGACCAAGTAGACCGCACCTTCGAGTAGACCAAACCTATTATCGAGTAGACCAAGTAGACCGCACATTCGAGTAGACTAAACCTATTACCGAGTAGACCAATTAGACCGCTCCTTCGAGTAGACCATACCTAGATTACCAAGTAGACCAAGTAGACCGCACCTTCGAGTAGACCAAACCTATTACCGAGTAGACCAAGTAGACCGCACATTCGAGTAGACCAAACCTATTACCGAGTAGACCAATTAGACCGCTCCTTCGAGTAGACCATACCTATTACCGAGTAGACCAAGTAGACCGCACCTTCACCGATTAGTCCAAGTAGACCATACCTATTACCGAGTAGACCAAGTAGACCGCACCTTCGAGTAGACCAAGTAGACCGCACCTTCACCGAGAAGACCACTCACCCTTCAGCAGCAGATACTCGTGTATAGCGTCCACGTGCTGCTTCCTCTCCGCGAAGACCAGTACAGGTGGCGCGGTCTTCTGGAGGCAGTGCAGCAAGTGAACAGTCCTGGCTTCGGCTTTCACCAGCTTGAGCTCCTGGCGCACGTTCAGTGATGCTGCACCGGCTCTACCAACGTTTACGGTCACTGGCTTCACGAGGGCCGATCTGGTGGTAGATTATAGTTAAAAGTAGCTTCCGCCCACGACTTTGTACGTGCATCCCCGTTTTTCCCCGTTCCCGCAAGACTTTCGGGAAATCTTTTCTTAGCGGATGCCTACGTCCTAAAATCTACCTGCATGCCAAATTTCAGCCCGATACGTCCAGTGGTTTGGGCTGTGCGTTGATAGATCACTATATCAGTCACCTTTGAGTTTTATATATTATATAGATTAGGGATGTAACGATACCGATACCGATATATCGGTCGATATAATCGGCAAGCCGATATATCGGTATCGCCGATTATAAAACAATCGATATCGAAATCAAACAATTCAAAAAACCGCGCCCAATGAACGATGCCGGAGGTCGCCCGCGCGCGGGCACTTTGTTTTCTGAAAAAACTCTACCAATAGTAAACTTTGATTACTGATTGTATTTGTATTACTTAAAGTTTAACTGACTTTGTAAAATAATAATACTAAAATAAATGTTTTTCTTGTTAAAGTGAAACTTTTATTACATCGTCTCAAACTTTTTGCTCTGTGTAGCGCATGTCGCGTGACGGTCGAACCGTACGATAATTATCG
Source organism: Colias nastes (assembly GCA_907164665.1). Classification (NCBI taxonomy): domain Eukaryota; kingdom Metazoa; phylum Arthropoda; class Insecta; order Lepidoptera; family Pieridae; genus Colias; species Colias nastes. Next base: position 26,172 of record CAJQZM010039535.1, read on the forward strand.
TACAAATACGATAATTTTGTGCCTAAGTTTCACTTTTACCGTGGTTTCATAAAACCACACAACATTTTTTATATTAATTTCTATTACATACGGTTACGACTTTTACCCTTACGGCAAGAATAACCGTATAGGTAAAAGTCGTAACCGTATGTAATAGAAATATGGATATATATGAGTCACTAAAACCCACAGAATTTTAAATCATAATTTCTGCTTTTTTCGTAAATGACGGAACTATCATAAATCTCGTCTTGTATATAAATCTATATCTTACTAGCTTCTTGCCAGTGGCTTCACCCGCGTAGGCGTAGTCATAGGAAATTCCCATGCTAACGAAATGTTTCACCGTATTAAAAAGTAGCATATACATATAGCTAACGCTCTAGCCACGGCTTATTAAATAGTTATTGACGTGACAACGTCTTATAATTCGATAGAGCCGGCTGCACGCACGAAAAAACATGACTCATGCGGCGTTACCTCTGAGGCGTTCCATGTAAGGCTTGAAGTGCAAGCGAGAGCGCGGAACGAGCGACAAAGAAGCACAATCGGACGTTGTCACGTTCAACTATCGTCAGTAAACCGACTTTACAGACAACCAATTTTTTTTTCCTTTTAATTTTATTACAATTGCGAGAAACAATGATTTCGTAATTATCATAATATCTATAAGATAATATTAGAATTTCATTGCATACATTATAAGAGAAGTAAACCGCAAATAAATATACATTTATATAGAACTAGGTAATAAATAACTCATCTTACCCACATTATAAAACCAAGACCTTACCTGGAAAAGAAAAGCATTTGTTTAAAATAAATATGATGCAATAAAAATCAAAATTCAACCAAATGAGTTTGAAAAAAAAATATGTAAATCGCTTTCTGTCTACGACTTCGTCTACGGGAATTACATTAACTCAAGAATTGTTTTTTTGAGAGAATAATTTCCAAAAATCGTGGTACAAAAGTTCAAGAACCTTTTGTTGTCAGTATGTTCGTTGATATTTTAGTCAATCTTACCTAATATATATGTATATTGTATATATATGTATAAATTTTACTTTTATATTTCCATATGAAGTTCATGTTACAACAAAAATCTTCTTCGGTATCGGATGAAAAAGCAATACCAGATCCATGGGTTATTCAGCTGTAGTAATAAACCTTCAGAAATAAATAAAATAATAACTTAAAATATAGATAATTTATTGAATAAGGTTTTGTAGTATCTATAAAATAAGTATAACCTACTTAAACGTTTGCCTTTTAATATATATTTTCCATCAGTTGTCTTTTATATCAATATTCTAAAAATAAAACTCGCGTAAAACCCGACCGCATAAACTACAATGCACTTCCGCAGTCGTACATTAAACTAAATCGCTCACCCTTCAAAATTGATTGGAGTTTAACTTCTATCTATACTATACTAATGTTATAAAGCTGAAGAGTTTGTTTGTTTGTTTGAACGCGTTAAGCTCGGGAACTACTGGTCCGATTTGAAAAATTATTTCGATGTTAGATAGCCCATTTATCGAGGAAGGCTATAGGCTATATATCATCACGCTAAGATCAACAGGAGTGGAGCCACGCGGGTGAATCCGCTCGGTACAGCTAGTCTTTAATATGTATGAATTCAAAAATATTGAGATAAAAGCTAAATCTCTTTTAACCATCACATCCATGTCATAAAGACGTAAATCTTTCTATTTTTATACCTATATGCAAAGTAACTTTTATTATAAAAATATAAACATTTAACTTAACGATATCAAAATAAAAATAACGTCAAAATCAGGATACATTTAACATAAATAAGATATTTATCACATAAGATAATAATAACAGCATTATTTACGTCATAGTGAATTTTCTAACTGGTATGTGTATGCCTGCGTTTATGACGCCACGGGATTCCCAAAAAAACGAAAGATTCTATTATTAAGACAGCTATACAACATAAATTTCAAATATATCAATATATTACGTATGGCTCAATGCTTTTTTTAATATCATTTAATTTTGTAACTGCGAACTTTTTTATAGTTTTAATTCTACTGATATCAAAAAAATTAATAAAGAATGAAAACTGTGACAGTCATTTTATCCCATTTTTCATAGAATACGTGAAAAATCACATGAAAAATGTTTAAAATTAGTAGATCAAATCATACCGCTTTTAGTGTCAAAAGTTATGTTTATTACCTAGTTTTAAAAGTCTATCACAAAGAACCTTTTGAATTAACATAACACAACATACAAGTTGTGTGTGGTGTTAAGTTTTAAGGTCTTAAATTATTAATTCGTAGGTATAATATAATATTTTTTGAATAATTTTCAAATAAATTATACCACAATATACAATTTATAGTAAATAATTTACATTAGGATTTTAAGAGGTTTTTAAACAGTTGCTAAACGTATACGTACATACAGTTAATGGCATAAAATAAACTGAAATAATTTTTAGCGTTCCGCACAAAAGTACAAAAAATCGTTAAAGTTATTCTAGACAGAAGAAGTTAACATTTGACATTGGCATATCCTGCTCTAATCTTCGATACTGAAACTATTCTCAACTATACTCAAAAGAAAATATTGATCTACTTAGAAATTATATTTACAGGAAACCTATAAGAAGTATGGTAATAAAAATAATACAATTATAGTTCCACAATAACCTACAGAACCAGTTGAGCGCAATTCGCACTTGTCCACTTATTTTTTCTTAATATTTTCAACAACACATTTAACACTACCTTGTCAGTCATTTCATTATACATAAAAAAGGAATTAAGAGGACGACTCATATCTGTATTGGAATTACCCATTTATTACGATACAAAAATCAAAGGACGTCATAATATTTCAACACACCTATTAATTAATTAATTATCAAAGCCCAAATTTGCTTAGAGTAGTATGTCTAATTGGTTATTAATTACATTTTTGTTTGTCCTTCGTAATTCGGTCACACACAATTAATTTCATATTAACTTATACACATCAAAACCACACATAATTAATTCATATTACTATACATATTAGTGAAAATATAGGTACCTATATAAATGAATATGGGCGATTTTAAAATTATTTTTTAGACATTCTATCGACAATGAAGAAAAAAGCTTCATAAAATATATAAAACTATGAAATAAAAGCCGCTCTATGATTAGCTCAGGTTACAGAGGATACTGAAATTCATTTGACAGCAATCTTTTAATTCATACAACACATACCATATTTAAACCATACAGAGAAAGAAGAAATTACGTTCCCCTTCTAGTTTATAGGTGCATAATATAGCAAAAATAAATAACGATTAGTGTGTTACCTATATATATCAGTATTTAGTTGAAACTCATATAATTTATTAACGATGTCCTCCTGCTTTCTTGTAAGTAACAGTACTCATAACAAAAAAGGAAAATAAAACAAGTGATAACTGCGTTAAAAACAACCGACTTCAAACTTGCACTTGCAACATTTACAAATACAGACAAAAATGCTCATAAAATAAAAACTACTGGGCCTATCCGAATAAAATTTTTATGGGACCAATTCGACACCATCCCGCATCGAACAAAAAAAGAATCACGTAAATCGGTTCAGAAACCTCGGAGTAATCGGTGTACATACATATAAAAAAAAAAAAAAAACATACCGGCCGAATTGATAACCTCCTCCTTTTTTTTGAAGTCGGTTAATAAAAACGCCTACACACCACACCACCACTACCACATTTACAGTTAAGTATTTTATTTACTTCGTCGAGTTTTTAGGAAACTTCCACTGTCCACTTTATTGAAGTGCAGTGGAGAATTTTAAAGTGCAAGCACGATAAGTAAGTTATACCACGTTATGGTTATAATAACGGCATTATCAACTGAATTAGCTGTAACTGCAGTAAATCAATCTCATAAGAAGTATGTAATTTTAATTAAAAAATCATCTTCAGCCAATTTAATTCTCACTGCAGGGACACAAGCACTCTATGTAAAGGAAGTCCCTTGTGGGGTAAGGGGCAGATGCATTATTAACCGACTTCAAAAAAAAGGAGGAGGTTATCAATTCGGCCGGTATGTTTTTTTTTATGTATGTACACCGATTACTCCGAGGTTTCTGAACCGATTTACGTGATTCTTTTTTTGTTCGATGCGGGATGGTGTCGAATTGGTCCCATAAAATTTTTTTCGGATAGGCCCAGTAGTTTTTATTTTATGAGCATTTTTGTCTGTATTTGTAAATGTTGCAAGTGCAAGTTAAAAGTTTGAAGTCGGTTGTTTTTAACGCAGTTATGTAGGTATACATCTGTTTCACTGATCCATTTTCTTTAGGGACTAGTAGGTGATCAGCCTTCTGTGTCCTGTCAGACCGAGACATTTTTTTCGTATATGCGTTTCTAGTCACTCTATGATCTTGTTCATCAATAATGAAGACATTTTAAAGATCATATTTATACAGCAGTGCAAAGCAGGAGAGGAGTAAAATGAAATATGTATATATATTTTGCGTTAGGTGCGACCGCGATTTCCGCGGCGTGGGAGGCGAAAAGACGCGGTTTTTCCCGCCTAAGTGCTGTCCAAAAAACTAAGAAACAAAAAAAGCGTCTCCCTCGAGAGAATAAACAGACTCTTCTTAATGATGTATGAATGTATACAAAAATAAATATAAATAATAAATAGCCCAGAAATTGAAACGATTAAGTTTGTTCTGTATTTTTGAGGAAATAGTATTAATGTATAATTTTGAACAATAATTGATGTTGAACAGTATCGATAGGTCATATATCATTATCAATAAAACGTATTACACGATAAACGAAATTACCTAACACAGTGAAATATATTTGCCTAGGTATAAAAAAAGTTTATGATTTTATAAATCAATAACCATAACTTCTGAATGGCATTTATTGAATAATAAACACACCATTTAATGAATCATAATACATCAGCTGTATACAAACACAAAAATAAAACGGTTTATTAATCGCCTGAAAAATTCGATTTTTATACACACCATGTAAAATTCGTTACATAAATCATCATTAAGGGGCTGTTAAGACCAAATTTAACAGTGATTGCGCTCTCGTTTACTCAACGCAAACGAGAGCGCAATATCACTGTTACTTGGCGGGGCCAGGTCGTAGAAGAAAATAATAAGAAAATATGTGATTTAAGGAAAAGTGTGGGTCATATGCGAAATATGACTCGTTAGAGTTTCAGGTATGAATATGTTGACTTCGTGTTTTAAATAATTGCAGACCCGTACGTCAAAAAAATAAAGACATAGAATCGTTTAATTATGATTTTAAGACCAATCTTTGCAATTATTTTTCTATCGAGCCGATTTCGTCCAATTATGTATCGAGTCCGTCCACGGTCTTCGAAATATGATGAATATTAACATATATTTTTTTTTATGGGCTAGAATAAATATCTTTTCTTAAAAAACTGCTCAAATAACTTCAATTTGGTGTTCTCAGCCCCTTAACCACCATAAAAGACATTTCTAATCCTATTTTAGCGTAACTAATCTCCTAACAGAAAAGAGAGTGGACTAACAGAAAACCTATCACAGTTACTTTCCTGGCAAACAATAAACTCGTTTAATCGTAAATGAATAAAACATTTCTCCGAACGTGTCCACGCTATTACAATTTATCAACATCACATTCCATACAATATTTCGATTCGTCTAATGTCAAAGAGAATGCGCACAATAGGTTATGTCTAATAATATTAACTCTAATGCTATCTATTATTATTATACATTACTTCTTGTAATGTTATACATCTTGCATTTTTTTCCCTATTTACAATAATTTTACTTATCCCATTTTGTTAACTATCTATATAAATCTGTAATACGCAATCACAACTTCATTGCTGTCGCAACAATATCCAAATATAACTACGGTAAAAAAAACCGACTTCAAAAACGGAAAAGTAAAAAATAAAAAAGATTTGATATTATTAATTACTACAATATATTATTTAGATGTGCTATTTATTAAATAGGTTTGAAGTCGGTGACAAGCACTAAGCACTTAGTATTAAGCCCGTGTAAACCGGTAAGTTTTACATTGGCTTAATATTACATGGCATACAATTACATTTAATTTTATTTGACTTAACTCATTTTAGATAGAAATAGGAACAATAAATCTTTATTTCCATATATAATTAAATTTGATTTGGGGCTGACGTAATTACACAATCGTCTTGCTGTTGATTCTAGCCACATTGTTCACTTGCTGCCGGGTGCTCCATATCAGATCGGCCAATAGTTCGCACCATTCTTGTTTCGTGTTGAGGTGGAACCACCATGGTTATTATTTTTTTTTTTAATACTTTTTAGTGTATTTTTCTCAACACGAATCAAACGAGCCCAAACTCGATAAAGTTGAGTCAATTAATTACTGAGTTCCTATGGCCACCTTCCGATTCCGTCATCAAATCAGCAGCTCTATGTCATGATAATTTTTCATCGCTATCCAATTTACATACGTATACAAAATTTCAGCTCAAACGGTAACCTGGAAGTGAAGCAAAGTTACTTGCTAGATTTTCAATTAAGTCATCGAGATCAGACGAAAATGATCATAAAATAAAAACTATTGGGCCTACCCGAATGAAATTTTTATTGGACCAATTCGAGACCATTCCGCACTATCCAAAAAAAGAATCATGTAAATCGGTTCAGAAACTTCGGCGAAATCGGTGTACATACATAAAAAAAAATATACCGGCCGAATTGATAACCTCCTCCTTTTTTTGAAGTCGGTTAAAAATTAAGTAAAGTTTCCCAAAAAATAGAAGATCATCTAGCCTTTAGATTTTTGCGTCGACACCTTATTTCATACCAACGCCCCCCTGAGACGATCATCCAAAGACCAAAAAATCCCCGTATACAAAGTGTAATAGTTACGGAATGATCGCCTGCGCACACTTAACGATCACACCCTGTATATCACCGTACTATTGTAGTACTATAGCGCTATGAACGCTATCTAATTTTATCTATGTGGGAGTCCACCTTAATTCAGTCGCGTCGCGCTACGTCCGCCGCACTCTCTTCGGTCGCTATATAAATAACATCCTGTATAGCACCGTACTATCGCGCTACGAACGCTATCTATCTGACAGCACCTTAATTCGATCGCGTCGCGCGTTACCACCGCACTCTCTCAGCTCGCAACACAAAACACACTAGTAAAGTTGTGAACTTGATCGTGACAGAGGGTCAGGGTGTCTACCGGCGTTTGCTCGTCGGAATAAAACATGTGGTATCGGCAGCTCGTCCCCATTGCCGTGAGACTGTTGTGCCAAGTCAGTTTGTGCTAAGTGCAGTGAACGAATTTGCATTGTGTACATAGGGATTTCATTTAAAGTGAGTGAATATATTCATTTAATGGTGGAGAATAAATGCTAATTTTCTATGAGATAATTAGTGCATAATTCGAAATTTTCATCATTTTCGTAATTAATTTTAAGGTAAAGAACAATTCATAAACGCACACGGGAATACATGTTGTATATTCTAGGATAAAAATGATGCGGCTGTTTTAATTTAATTTCACAATAAAAAGCAATAGGCATACAACTATATCTAATACGGAAACATTTAAAATTTTCTACATTGATTAAAAAAACGTACAAGTATCACATAAAATAAATAAAAGTTGAATGGTCTGCTTACATTTTCAGATAAACAAAATATCAATAATCCATAAATTTTGTAGATCTTCCATTTTAAAAATTTCTTCATATTTATTTAATTTTGTTTATGTATAAAAATTAAAAGTATTTGTAAAAGGCCACTTTGAAGAAATTATCACGTGAAAAGCATCAATGTTAATACTTGCTTCTTAAAAAAGTTATTATCTTACCAAAATCTTAGACACGAATTAAGGGATAAGTCACTTCCTCCTAATTTAAATTATCTCTCATCTGTTAATTTTTATTTAATATTAAAAAAAATTGGCAATAGGTAATAGCAACTAACTATACTTAAGAGTCCTTATCGATTTTAGAGTGATTTTTACTTGTTTCTGTAATTCTTTAGACGCTCGTTTAACAAAACTAAATTAGTAACAATGTGTGATGATATCTTAAATTAAAGATTCATTCAATATCTAAAATACGTTCGAGACAATTTATTGATATTCATTGTCCAGTTTGTTTAATAGCCAATAACCTAAGGCGTGTTTCAATTTTTTCCATGCGGGACGTTCGTGTCTTTGTATTTTACACGGAATTTAATAGAAGAAGTTTTCTTATAAAATATACTACAGTAAAGACACTGAGACATCCTAAAATATGTTCGAGGCAATTTATGTACTTTTATTGAAAAATTCAAAGAACATCTAAGTTAAAATAGCCTTACTTTGATGAAATTTTATGCGTATATGGCGTCGAATTTCTAGTTCTTACAACAGAGTTAAAAAAAAATAAAAAATACACACTAAATGATAGGTTAATGCTTAAAAATTTGCAATAAAAAAAATACATATTATATGTTTTATGAAAGAAATGGAATAATTTAAATTTCTCTAGAATTTTAGATTATATACGGGAGCGCAAACGTTGTTACGGCAGATCTATATAATCGAATATTCTAGAGAATTTTAAATTATACCATTACTTTCATATAACATAGTAGTTAGTTTTTTTAAACGAGCTCCTAAAGAATTAAAGAAACAAGTCAAAATCACTCTTAAAATCGATACGGCCTCTTAACTTACTAAACATTTCTATACCAATTATATACAATATACAAGTTAATAATATAGAATTAAAATATAAGTTTTTTACTGATACCTATTTACTTAATTATTTCACATTCTCATAATACCATGTAAAGATCTACAGTGCTAATTGATATGTTTCTAGGTAGAGATTATGATAAAAGGTAGAAAAATATATATATTTTACACACTTTAGTTAAATTAAATAAACTCTTCAGTTATAGTTTATTTAATTTCTTTGCAATTTTTAATAACATTAATTACGATAAATATTTTCTTATGCAGAAGATTAGCGTCGAAATGTATCTTAAATTTAGAAATTAATAGTAAAATTGTTAATTACCCGAAACTTACAAAGTTTCTATTAAAATACATTTCTGTGAATTCGATCACTAAAAACTTCAAGACATTTCTATCATTATTTTTCTAACAGGTTTTAACTGACGCGATAGCAAACGAAAAAAACAAAATATTAAGCATCAGCTCCAATACATTATTGTTATTCTTTACTATAATTAAAGGACAAATAATAATTAACGCTAAAACAAAAATAAATCTATTAGTAATTTTCAGTTATCATGGCATCTTAGAAATTTCAAAATAAAATTAATTCTTAATATTACATTTTAAAAATAAGATGCAATGCTCTACTTGTTATTTATTAGATTTTTGTAGGTATACCTAAATATATAAAAAAATAGCGAAGTGATGATATAACAATGATGCTTTATTTGCGAACGTGACTTATTCGACAAAATATTGAATGATTTATATCTAAATTAAGATATCAGCAATCTTAACTATTTCAAATAAAATTACAATATATTAAAATTAAAAGTATATATAGTAGACGTAATAACGCGTACGAAAAAAAAGTCAGAACGCCAGCAAAAAACAATCAAATGGGGAACTAAATGGTCATTAATTATATAAAAATGAAAAGAAATATGCGTTGAATATCCTACTAATCCTACTAATATTATAAATGCGAAAGTTTGTAAGTATGGATGTATGGATGTTTGTTACTCTTTCACGTAAAAACTACTGAACCGATTACAATGAAATTTAGCACACATATAGAGGGTAACTTGGAATAACACATAGGATAGGTTTTATCCCGGAAATCCCACGGGAACGGGAACTATGCGAGTTTTTCTTTGAAAACGCGGGCGAAGCCGCGGGCGGAAATCTAGTATTATAAATGCGAAAGTTTGTGAGGATGTGTGTGTGTTTGTTACTCTTTCTCGCAAATACTACTGAACCGATTACAATGAAATTTAGCACACATACAGAGGGTAACTTGGATTAACACATAGGATAGGTTTTATTCCGGAAATCCCACGGGAACGGGAACTATGCGGGTTTTTCTTTGAAAACGCGGGCGAAGCCGCGGGCGGAAAGCTAGTAATTAATAATCATTAACGAATTGAAACGTTAAACTTGTATGTGTATGTAAATAAACATACAAACTTATATATGAAACTGGGGCATTGATCAATCTCTCCTTTAATTTCGTGTTGAAAGGTCAGATTACTATTGGAGCCTATCCCAAACTTGTCCTTTGGCTTAACAATTACGAATAATTATTATTAATAAATACTACTAGAAAGCAAGATCGCTATTTGATATTCTTTTCCAAAGTAATAAATTTCAGTATAAAAATTACCGAAGAAGAGAATAAAGAGATTCTGAAACAGAAATGACCTAATAGTACGATACTTTGGTATGCGTTTTGCTTATATCGTAACACCCTAAACCTAAAGCATGTCGTACGGAACTAACCTTCATGATCATACGTTTGAACTTGAAGCATTACAGTTACAAAATTCGACCTTTACAGCTAATAATAATATTATAAACGTAGTTACTAATTATAACTACTGCTAATAACTCCAAATAATTTACATGTAGCATTGAATGAATGAAATACATGATATATGTATTTAATAAAGCGAACAAAGTCAAGGATGAGGCACCTAAATTAAAGAAAAAGCGTGTGTGCCAAGCACACGTGTCAGAAGTGAAACTTCTTTGGCAAGATTCATATGTACCAAAATCGTCGCCTTACTCCATGAAGTGACGATATTGCCATGACGCGACAAACGAAGAATCAACGCGCCTAAAGAAGTTTCACTTCAAAATATTCATTGTTTTTCGACTTGCACAATAACACATGTAACTAGGTATTTGACAGAAAAACCATACAATTTGCGTTCCTTTGACTAACTTCGTCCACGTGCTACGGGCTACGTACAAACTGACGATTAGAAAACCATTGTTCTAATGTGTTTAGGTCATGGATAGTTTTTTTTTAATTTCCAATTCTGTCACATACATGTCTAATGTCTATAAATTATTTCAATTAAAACCTGTTTTAATCGTGTGTATATTAAAAATTATAAGTAGATTATTTTTAAATCATTGGTCAATGTAGTTCCTCTCATCTATACTAATATTATAAAGCTGAAGAGTTTGTTTGTTTGTTTGAACGCGCTAATCTCAGGAACTACTGGTCCGATTTGAAAAATTCTTTCGGCGTTAGATAGCCCATGTATCGAGGAAGGCTATAGGCTATATATCATCACGCTAAGACCAACAGGAGTGGAGCACTGTGGGTAAAACCGCAGGGCACAGCTAGTTAGTTATAAGGAGCTAAGATAAGGAGGAAACTCGAGTTGAGTTCTAGCTAAAATGGATTTGAGCTAAAACGAAAATATATTCCGGCAACTAACAAAAAATAGCATAATGGTGATGTAGTTGAAAGGTCGTTTTCTTGTGCTTTAAAAAAAAATATGCAATGTTTTTGAAAGACTAACAATTATTTTAAAATTAACAATGCACTGTTTTTGACTAAAATGTATATAAATTGTTTTTGTATGTTTAAACTACTAAGCACGTCGGAATTAATTACGGTTACATTGCCATACCTTAATGAAAAATACGAATTTAATTTTTTTATTTCTATAAAAAAAGCGGCACCTAGTTTTCATTAACTCAAAATTAAAACACTTTGAAATAAATTTTACTAATTTTTATTTTTATTAAAAGCCAACCATAACATAATCATATCTAGTAATAAAAATATTTATCCAAGTCATCGATATAATGATAAATAACAAATGGACCAAGACTTAATTAGCCCCATGCACAAACAACAAACTGTTGCATTCCAAACTTATACAAATATTTCCTGCATATCTTATTATTCTTAATTTATCGTTCATTTTAATACTTTAAATATACATCGAACATAATGTACGCAAACGCAAATATAATATGTATTAGGTACTAATTGCCCCGGCAAATGCTGTTCTGCCCTATTGACTCTTTTCCGTGTTTTCTATCCATAATAGTAGGGGAGCCCAGGATGCTAAATGTGGATTTACTCGAGCGTCACGGGAACCTATTAGAATTGGTAGATTAGACCATAGCGAGAAAAAAAGGTCCTATAATGTTTTCACTTTTAGCGGTGGGGAAGGGTTTTTTGATTTTTTTTTAATTTAAAAAAGAAAAAAATTGGCTTGGAAATACTCAAGCGCGTTAGATATTGATATTTTGCATGCTCCAGGACGTCACTGAAAAAAAGTATACGTTAATCTGACGATTTAAGTGGCGATTTAATCGCTATGAAGAAAGGGTAAAAAATTAAAGTAATATTATTCGAGCGCGTCAGATTAATATATGGGGGGGTTAATTACAATATAAGAAGTCCCCATTTCGCTAATCTGACGATTCGAGCTCAACCTTAGGGAATTATGGATTATTCAAATTTTCCAGCGGGGCCCCTGAGCGCACCCACCAACCATAACTGCTCATATTGACTAGAGGTACTAATGAATAGCTAAGGTACCGTCCCTTATAGTAATCTGACGCGCTCGAGTAAATCCCAAAATCCCCTCTTGGGCTCCCCTACTATAAGAATCTTCCTTTGGTCTTAACGTAATCGTAAAATGTAAGCCGAATTTGTCAAGCTGATTTCGAGTTTTACGCTGAGCAACACATTTGACGATTCATTTTTATTATATAGATTGCTATGCTTATATAAATATACTAAGTGTGCCCTGCGGTTTTACCGCATAACTCCGTTCCTGTTGGTTTTAGCGTGATGATATGTAGCCTATTAATAGCCTTCCTCGATAAATGGGCTATCTAACACCGAAAGAATTTTTCAAATCAGATCAGTATTTCCTGAGATTAGCGTTTGTTCAAACAAACAAACAAACTCTTCAGCTTTATAATATTAAGTATAGATAAAGTTGTATATATAAAGTCACAAAATATATAGTTTCAATTTGTTCCTGATCGCCCACACATATATCACATATTGGTGATTTTTGGTGTCAATGTATTATAAAATTTATCTATTGTTTCGCATATAATACTGTAGGTATATGCTAAAACTTGCGAACACATTATCATTTAAAGGCGCTAATGAGGCCTTCGCAAAATGTTTAAATTAAACCCATTATAAAATGTAGTAATTAAATAAAAAATGAAATAACTGCATTGTCACCGATCATCGTTAAGTGTACAAAGTTTAAATTCAATCTGTCCGTTGTGAATCAAAATCGAGGCCAAAGGAGTCGGTTACATACAAACATACAGGCGAAGCTAGTAAGAACGCGTTAAAAATCAGCTACATTTCGAAGTTCTGACAAAAAACTAATTATATATTCCGAAATTTCTTTGTTATTTAATAGATATTAATATATTAATACACCTTGCGATTATTTCCTTATTCCACCTTTAAAAAGTAGATTATATTTTTAAACACAAAACGATATGTCATTATCGTAAAATCGTCTTTACAATCATAAAATCTATTTAAATGTCATGTCGCGATTGAAGTTGGAAAATATAAATGAGTTAACGAATATAATACATACGGATTAATTTTTTGCATCAATTATCAACATTATCAAATTATTATCTATAATCAATTTTTTGAGACCTATAACGCGACAAAATTAAAAGATTCAAAAGTACCAATGGATATGTATAAATTTCTTCAGAAAGTATGCATATGTATTTAGTTTACTCTTCTGTTTTTCCAAGTTTTACATATCAGTAAAAGACTGTAATCGATCAATGACTACCACTACAATCATTTATTACATTAATGTTCATATGTACTTATTATCGTTCAAAAAATGCGACAATTTTTCAATTGCTTTAGGTGCAAAAGCCAAAAGTCGAGCATACTAAATTTAAATTACATATTATAACATCATGCTATTTTTAAAGATACAAATATCATTAAAATAATAGTCCGTAAATACATAAGACTTTTTGTCTAAGCCACATTTTTCATAAGCTGCATGAATCATCGTCAATCAGACATAGCAGACTGTTAATATTATCTTTAAACAATATAAAACTTATATACTTTTAAAAAAATTATATAATATTATGTCATCCACAATGACATTGAAAACAGTGGTGTTATTTGAACAAGTTTAATAGACGATCCAGTTCTATTGGATTGTGAAATATATCTATGATAACTAATTAATTTCACATTAGTTTAATATGTAGAATTAATCTGACCACCACACATTTATAAGAGAAACAAATACATGTTCCATTTTAAAACTGAGCTAACAATAATATTCTAAGCAATCTATTGGTTTATTTTCATGAAAAGCTTAACGTTAATACTTTCAGAACCACTAGATATAGAGTTGTAACTTAAAACTCTGACCGTCTGATTACAAAACCTTAGATAAACCTAGTTTAAATGTTGTCACTAGCGATCCGCCCCGGCTTCGCTCGTGGTACATATTTCGCAATAAAAGGTAGCTATGTTCTTTCTCAGGGTCTAAAGATTGTCTGTGCCAAATTTCATCAAAATCGGTTGAGAGGTTTAAGCGGGAAAGCGTAACAGACAGAGAGACAGAGTTACTTTCGCATTTATAATATTATATAGTAGGGATAGTAGGGATTGTCTATTGTTTAAAGCTAAACGTGGTTTGTAATTAGACCTTTACAAGGTAGTAGCATGTTTTTAATACGTTTTACCCGGTCTTAAGTTAGTCCGTGTTTTGTAATAAGACGGTGAGTCGTCAAAAAAGGTCATTGCACACTAGTTACCAGACACAACAATAGATCGAGCAAATAGTTCCCAAATTAGAACAGATAAAGTGATAACTCAATAAGCATTCACACATTTCTGGTGATCAGCCTTGACCGTGCGGACACTTGTTCCCTTGGAGCAGTCCTAGAAGCCGGCCTTCGTAAGAAACGCGTCCGTGTTCAATTATCGAAAACATTTATTGCGTAGCGAACGAACAAATAAGAACAAGTAAAATAACTTTTTCCTTGTTCAATGAGCAGTCGCAAATAGGACTCTATGTACGACAAAGGTTGTAAGGATAATAGACCTGCAGTCCCTTTAGATTCCACCACATGCAATTTTAAATCAGTAGGTTTAGAAAGGCAAAAACATAATTCGCAAAGTTTTAGAATGTTTGCTTGGATTTCTATGTGAGAACTGTTGATGATATGTCTTTACCACATAATCCCTATTAAAAAGACCGTTATTTTCTCTTTATATGGAGGCCAAAAGCACAAAGATTAATTAGAAAAAGGTCAAGTGAAATCGATTAAATATTTCACATGTAAACTATTTATATCCAAAACGGAACTTACAATACTTGTTATTTTTATTATCTGGTCTTATATAACATGACACATTACATAAAACATTTAGACTAGAGGCCCGTATAGAAAAAAAATATGGGTCATTTGAACCACCAGGTGACCTATCTAGAACGATATAAGAGCATAAAATAATAAGATTCAGCACTATGCCGTCACTTGTAAGCTGTCCAACTGAGTGCAGATGAGAATTCGAAAGTACAGGTAGACTCGGTAAATTTTGGTCATATATTTTTGTACGGCATTCTTAACCACCGATAGATCCATTAAAAATAATAAGAAAACGCTTAGTGCCGTACAAAAATGGTGGTCCACAAAGTCAGAATTTTTATTTAATTTCCGAGAGTTACCGGGGTAAATTTGGTCATTTCATTATGTACGGCATCTGTGTCATATTTCAATACTGCTTTTGATCCATTATTCCGCAACGCCGTACAAAAATCATGGGGACAAGGGGAAAAAATCGAGAGTTGCAATCCCCTCTCTTGCCGCACTCCAGGGGGTGATTTGACAAAGTACGGCTTCGGTTCCAAAACATTATCTAGCACTCAAAAGTACTATTAAAAGCAATGCCGTCAAAAAATGATTGTTCTTTTAAATGTATACCAATAATCATCTTAATTTCATCGTATTCTTGATATAAAGAGCTGTAAGGTCATTTGACCCTGTACGGGAATTTTAACATGATATTTTAAAATTCAATTGTTGTATAGTATTGCCGTTCAAAAGAAACCGTTCTAAAAAAAGTTATAGAGAAATGCAAAAACTGAAATTTTGTAAAAGTTTAAACTTCGTAGATTAATGAAATATAGTAGTTTTCTACACTTTATTCCTTGTTTTAAATAGTATTAACATAGATAAATTAGGAAAAAACGATGCCGTACATTTTTGTACAGACCACATCTTTTAGGCTGATGAATGATGACAAAACATACAGAGTAAAAAAATAAAGTTAAGATAAATATGCCGTGTTTGGTATCATTTGAAAGCGCTTTACTTGTACATTTTGAATATGTATATATTACTAGCATTTGCTTGTGACTTTACCTGTATTCATGGGCTGATTGCATATAATTCACATCTTTACGTTCATAGCTTCTTTATTAGTTCATCAATTTAACTTTTGTTAATATTCTCTCATTCCCGGTGTCTAACTATCTAGATCTGAATGACATCGCATGCGTAATTTCTAAAATGGCGGCCAGAAATTGCCTTTCACAAAAAAATTAATTATTCCGCATTCAAGCTATATTTTATCATTCTGAAAACGACAATTTACTCATTGATATATTTCCTATCTTATAAAAATTGAAATGATTATTAGGTACCAAGAAAGTATAGCTGTTTTACATGTCCAAAGTTTGCAAACGTGTTCTATGGACTAGATTGCAAAAAATAAATGCATTCTCAGTTATAATACAAATAACAAGGACCTATGCTATCCACTTATGTAAACAATTTGACGAATAACACTGAGATGTTTATAAAAACGGCACTTGAAACACGACCCGACGAAACAATAACATCACTAGGGATGTACCTATTCTTTTTCTAGTTTATCGATAGTCACGTTTTGTGTAAGGAATACAAGTATAGGGTAATAAAAAAATACAACATGTTACAATTGCTTTATTTGCACGAAAAATATAAACAGTGGTTATAATGTTCATCATCATCATCATCATCATCATCATTGCGTTCAACTCAATTTGAAATAAATATATTGCTGGATGTGTATTTCCTAATCGGCGGCATTCCCATAAAATTCTTGTTATTATACCGAAGGCTATTATCTCCATCCTGTGAAAAAAAAAAAAAAACATTTTTATCTATACAAATATTATAAAGAGGAAAAGTTTGTATGTATGTATGGTTTTATTTACTTTATTCTGGCGAATACACAAACTTTCATATTTACAAATACATATCATTATATTATACATCCAACCATAATCATCTGTCGACCTATCGATAAAGCTATCGACAATCCTCCGTAACTATTCAAATACGCCTTGCAAGCCATTCACCACCGTACATTCATACAGATAGGGTTCAAAATGGCGTGCTTGGAATTTATCAAGAAAACCGTTATTTTGATACATCGAATACAGAAATTCTCGTATTTTTATTACAAGATTTCTAATAAAAATGATTAGAAAAAAGGTCAAATCTGAATGGAAACTAGTTTCAATTGAGTGTTTTAGTAATTTTATAGTATTCACGAACCTAAATAGCAATGAATTCTCCGGAAATATGCGATTATAGGTAGTCACTTTTGAACTTGAAAATCACTGATATTACAATGTATTTTTTACAACCAATTATCTACAGAGCTTCAATATATGCACAATAACACAGTTTAGTAACAGTTATCCGATATTTTACAGTTCTTACCTTACAAAAATCCAATAATCACGCACGCGTTGTTCACTGACACACCAAACAATAGGGCCTCATAAATGTAGATAAAAAATATAGAAGCGTCCATAGTTCACTGTATTTTTTCGTTTGACTCGATGGCATATTTATCAATGTTTGTCTATGACTAAACTTGTTCAAACAAAAGTAGACTCTAAATATATTATATTTCGGGTTAAAGTCGATGAGGAAGCGCGCCCCGATCGGGCCTCTCGGTGTTGAACAGAATGGCGTATTACGTCATAGCGCGCCCCGATCGGGGCGCTCGGTGGTCAAGTGGATATTATGCGCCATTATGTTAATACATTAATATATATTTATATTTTATTATCAAAATATAAAGCAAAATTCACCTTACATTTCGTTATATGGATTTGTGCTGCGTTCTATTAACATATCTGCGTCGGTGTTAGAGTGGTTTCGTAGCTTTTTGCATGGTCGCCGGCAGAGGATAAAGCTAGACGAGTCCATCTCATCCTGGAGTTATCTGACTGCAGGTGTACCACAAGGTGGTGTCCTCTCTCCTCTTCTTTTCTCACTTTTCATAAACTCCATTACGAGCAACATTTCATCCCGGTACCACATGTATGCTGATGATCTCCAGATTTACACACATTCTCCTTTGTCGGATTTGCCTGCAGCCATTCACTCAACTAATACTGATCTCGATTTTATCGTTAGGTGGAGCAAGCTGTATGGCCTTAAAATTAATCCCCACAAAACGCAGACTATTATTATTGGAAGTCCGCAGTTTATGTCAAAAATTGTATGGGATAATTTACCATCCGTTTACGTTGACGACACTAAAATCCCTTTCAGTCAGTCTGTTAAAAACCTAGGTGTCCATATAGACTCTACACTTTCCTGGCATGAGCACATGAAACATGTTAGTAAAAAGTTATTTGCGGCATACCACTCCCTTAAGCGATTACGAAACTTTCTTCCGATTCCGACCAAAATTTTGTTAGCGCAATCACTCCTTCTTCCCATCCTCGACTACGCTGATGTCAGTTTCTGTGACCTAACTGGAATCCAGCTTGATAAGCTTGAGCGATTTCAGAACTTGTGCATCCGTTTTATCTTCGGGTTGCGTAAGTATGACCATGTCTCTGCTTATCGTCGCAGGCTGAAATGGCTGCCTATCAGATATCGCCGGGATGCTCATGTGCTGCATCTGTTGTACGGAATATTATTCGATCCCAGAACCCCACCCTACTTGAAAAACAACTTTGAGTACGCAAGTAATCACGGATTAAATCTGAGATCCAGTGGTACTTATCTCCTTAATGTACCCATACATAAAACTAAATTTTTCAATTCCTCATTTACAGTGAAGGCTATTAGACTATGGAATGACTTACCAATAGCTATACGCAAAGCGAGATCCATCGATGCTTTCAAAAACTTGCTTTTTAATTACTACATCTCTTTAATTAAGTGATGACCTTATATATTTATGTATTTTCTCTTATCTGTATTTATTTTGTTATAATTATTATTATGTATATAGGTATACATTTCTTAATGTCGCAAAATGTATACTATATTTTATTTATATTCTTAATTTCCTGGTTATCCTATTATTAGTACGTATTATACATATTTATTTATTTTTTATCTTTTTATTGCTTCAGTGCTTCAGTATACACCACCTACCTGTATTCGTTGTTTTTGTCATTGCTTTCCTTGGTTGGATTACCTGGAAGAGATGGCTCTGTAGCCATAAGGTCGCCCATTGTGCAATTTATGTGTATTCTATTTTATGTAATGTCTGTAATTTGGTGTGTACAATAAAGTTCTCATTCATTCATTCATTCATTCATTCATTTTTTCTTTTTCAGTTTTTTTCCCCTTTGAACCAACGAAAATGTACGGCACATAAAAAAATATTATCTATGCATAAAATACTTTAAAAATAAATTTATTTCGTGTTGTGTCAAATCACCCCCTGGAGTGCGGAAAGAGAGGGGATTGCAATTCTCGATTTTTTCCCCTTGTCCCCATGATTTTTGTACGGCGTTGCGGAATAATGGGTTAAAAGCAGTATTGAAATAGTATGACACAGATGCCGTACATAATCAAATGACCAAATTTACCCCGGTAACTCTCGGAAATTAAATAAAAATTCCGACTTTGTGGACCACCATTTTTGTACGGCACTAAGCGTTTTCTTATTATTTTTAATGTACAAAAATATATGACCAAAATTTACCGAGTCTACCTGTACTTTCGAATTCTCATCTGCACTCAGTTGGACAGCTTACAAGTGACGGCATAGTACTGAATCTTATTATTTTATGCTCTTATATCGTTCTAGATAGGTCACCTGGTGGTTCAAATGACCCATATTTTTTTTCTATACGGGCCTGTAGTCTAATTAGTTTGGTCCTAATCGGCCATGATAATTAATTTATTCATTTATTTATGAATTCATCTTCAACGACAGACTTAGTCTAGAAGTTCCGAAGTCAACAAACTTTACAGTACTCCCAAACTGATAATGCGCATAGAAAAATTCGTCACTGTTCGGCAACTGTCATATTCCCCGAGCCTCCGAAGACGATATGTTTAAAGAGTGGTTAAATGTATTTTCTTCATGCATAGTTTATAAGAATTATGAGTTTTATTGTGATTTTATGGTAAAAGAGATAAGTAACGAAATTTGTTTCGATAATTTAATGTAAGTTAATAGCGAGGATAAGCCACACGATTGCGAATATATGTATATTTGTTGTATTGATTTACTTGGAAAATTCTATACTTTACGTTAGAACTATTAAAGTGTCTTACTGAAGCTGGCGTAATGATGGATGTATGGAAGGTTAAAATAAGACAAAGTTTATATTTAAAAAAATGATTTTCAAACACTGGTTTACATTTAAATTGTAGAAATCTAATCATTAAAATTTCAGTCCAAAGGATTTACAAAATCAGGGATTATCTCTATTTCTGATATCGTAGAATGATCAGAACTTCCATTATGCTCTTATTAATTTTCACTTTCCCCACTGCTATCTGCTACCTGTGTAAATAATCATTTTATCGGAAAATTCAACTTTGAAACAAAACTAAGAAGGGTATGTAACAGCAGCTCTATATAATTCCATACAGAGATAATACGTGCGGTCACCACCAATATATAAAGACGACTGACGGATTTTTGAATTTTAGACTGACAGGCTACCGTCACCTACCGCCCGAATTGTTTTCGATTGTGTATGACTCTGAATTGAATCCTATTTCTTTCGAACAAGGTGCAAGATGCAAGTGCATTGTTTAGTGCACTTACGATTCAATGATTCGGCGTGATTCAGGTGTTTCTGGAAATACGATAATTAGCGAAGATCTGCATGCGCATTATTAATTTTGGAGTACTGTATATTGAAACCTAGACCTTGAATGTAATCGATGATCAATAAGTTACATAATATTTAAATAAAATATATTTTTCTAACTATGTCTCGCTGACCAGACAGACGTTTTCTATCTTCTGGCGAACTGTCATATTACGGTTGAAAGTGAAGTAGCCATAAAAATTTCTTTCTTTTTTCTTTTTTTTGTGCAAAATTTTTAAGTCACGCGTGACGTGAAAAAATGGAATTAGAGGTTCATAATTCATCGTTATTTGTTGTTGGTATATTTTCTTTGTTAGATATATGTATATGGATTCATATAATTTCAATAATACCTATTATATTGACGAAAAATGCGAAAAAGATGTTTACAGTAAAAAAATGTGAACGTGATTCAAGTGAAAGATGTTGCCATGAGATACCAAATCTATAAACATTCAATCTAATTTATAAATATTTTTAACGATCCATAACGGTAATGTGTTGAAATAGATGTTAATAAATCAATGCCTGCAATAAACAGCGAATATTTATAAAATGTTCTTCAAATCAATAATCTTTCTGTAACAGTTTTAACAAATTTAATTGTCAAATACGATACCAAGAATATTTTTTTTTTAAACGTTTCGATAATTTAAAAATTTACAGACGCGCTACGTGTAGGGAGCGTCCGATGTACGGATTTTCCAATTTCTAAATTATCATAATTTCATTCAGTTCATTCAGTTCAGTTCATCTTACACCGGATGGACCGCGAGGATTTGTGCGCAATGAGCAATTCATAATTTGCTCCGAAATTCAATGAAAACTCACCTACAATATTATATGACGCGTAGCATAAAACAATGTCGAATTCGAGTAAACATTTTAATTTCATCCTTCTTGCTATCGGAATAAGGTCGTACCTTTTATTTTGACATTACAATCTAAATTGGATGGATTATAAACAGTGCGGTGTCGTTCTTGAGTGACATGTAGTTGTCTCGCTTGCACGCGTGGGCTTTTACCGGGCTTTGCGCTCATCTCTTCTAACGTATGAAATTTCGTCGAATAGCTACATACCTAGCTATAGAATTCTATAGCAATTTGTATGGCGAAAAAAGCCCGGCTTTACAGTGTGAAGATAGTTACGATTGCGCGAACGAACGTCGTGAATATTATTGTATAGTTTGTTTGAGCGGGTGAATATACCGGTGTAATTTAGGTTAAGTTTTTCGAATTTTGTGATAAAATGAGTGTCGCGACAGCAGATTGTGTTGTAAATTGTGATGGTTTGCTTTGTGCTCAGCGGGGGAAAGGTAAAATCATTAAACTTTACTGAAAAACAACAATTAATTTCTTCATCAAAACCAACTCCCGATTTGTGCATTGCCCAAACTAGTAAGTCACATAAACGAAATTTTAATTGTAATGTTTACGAATTAATCGATTTCATGAATGAGAATTGCTTAGAAGAAGCCTTTCCCCAGCTGTTGAAACTTGCACATTTGGTAGTTACGATTCCTGCTAGTAGGTAGTTCTTCCACGGAGCGTGCTTTCTCATCGTTAAATCGGAATTCATAGGTACGTATTTAAGAAATACACAAGGCCAAGAACGCCTTTCTGAATTATCAATGATTGCCATAGAAAAGGAGCTGTTATAGGTAATTGAATTCTAAAACCTACTTTCTGTTCCGATGTTATAAAATCTTTCCTTCAGAAAGATCGGCGTTTTGAATAAGAATATAAATGATCTGTACAATTTTATTAATAATATAATGTCATACAGTTTAATATAATTTATCGATTTTAATGATAAACGTTTGACTCAAATGTTTGCGGGCGCGCGTGAAAATTAAGAAGATTTGATTCGGTATGTTCACGTTTTTTTATAAGTTTTATAACGAACATAATTACACAGTATACCTACCTATCTAATTCAAGAAAAGGGTACCCAGCAAACACTTCGAAAAATTTGGGCTTGCCCAGTCCTTACACCCTAGGCACGCCACTGCACACACACTGTCAACATATATTGCATAGTGTCACATATTACGCAAGTGTCACATATTACGCAAGTATTACATTTACATAACATCTATAGAGTAGATAAAACGCACACGCGATATCATACAAACATACAGAGACGTCTAATGCAATACATATATCGAGATATAAATCGCGACCTTGCAATCATTAGTCAGACATGCCGGTATACATCGAAACACGTAAGTTCGTTTTATTCATTATTCTCTAATTTATTACTAAATTGTCGCTGATAATAACACAAAGATAAAATAGTCGGGTATATAATATAGGCATCTTTATACTGAAAATATAGAACAGAAAAAGACACAGATATAATATCCAGATATTTAAATAAATTGTGCAACTTAAAACTAGAGTAACTACAAAATATAGATGTGACGTATGCCGAATACTTTTTTAATGATATCTTTCATTAAAGAAATTGCTCAATATTTTCTAATAGTTGCGTAAATTAGTATTTTTTACTAATAATAATTAATTGAAATCTGCTACTTCATTAAAATAAAATACCACCGAGAGCACTATTACTTTCTGATGAACGATATTACAAAATATTAAATCAATTTTGATTGAAACGAAAGACACTTAGGTACTGTGAAACATAACAACATTTTCATACGTTTAAACATTAGATTAAATTATAAACTCCGCGGAAATAATATGACCTCGTATCCGATATATCCGTATCCGTATCCGTATACATACCTATCCTTCAAATAATGTAGTAAATGCAAAATTACTCATCAAATTATACCAAATTAAACCTTTTTATATGAGTTTTCCGTAAAATTGAACATACAATAAAACACAAGATAAGATCAAAGATGTAGGAATGCATAACCAATTGTAAATGCGCTCACAAAAGTTAAAAACTCAAGAAAAATTAAATTCCAATTAAGAAATCGAAACATTCGTTATCAGTGATCACAATATTAACAAAAACTTCCAACAAAATACCTAAATGAATCGATTAAAAATGGTTGCATTATATAAAATTATGTAATTGAAATTATATATTTAAAGATGCACGTAATATATCTTATATTTAGATACCATTTCACAAACCATTCACAACCAAAAGGAATTAATTGAATAAATAAATTAACGAAACGTTAAATAAAACAATTTTTTTTTTTATACATCTTTAACGGCACGCGCACTTAATTACATTGTACATATTAATATGTAGAAGGCTTATTATTAAAAAAGAAAAAATATTTAATGAATTTTTTATTATGAATTATTTTTTTATTTAACGTTTGTTGACCTACAATGGCCCTGTCACGGTCTTTGAAGGATTCGTTCCACGTGTATACTCAAATTATATTTAATAGTAATATAAATTAAATTATTTTATACATGCATCAATTTATAACTGGATATTTAAATGCTAGCAAAGTACAGTTGACCTATATTTATCAATGAAGAGTTTTAAATCTACAATACATAATTGAATCTACATACAATGCGTATATTGAATCTATCTATATATATATAAAAATGAAATCCGTTTTCCTTGGTCACGGCATCACGCGTGAACGGGTGGACCGATTTCGATAATTCTTTTTTTATTATATTCCTTGAAGTACGAGGATGGTTCTTATGTAGAGAAAACGTAAATATGTACCACGGGCGTAGCCGGGGCGGACCGCTAGTCTTCAATAAATAATGTCATTCAAAGTTTGTACACATAAAAAATACTTGAATTTTTATTCAGCACAGAGACGGAGTCTGCGTGCTATATATAATAATATTTAAAAGGATGACAACAAAAAACTATGACGTCAATACAATAATTTCTTTTGACATTCGAAGTTTTATCTTCTATGCTTGTGGTGTTACGACGTACGAGCAGAATGTTTATGTTAGATATCAAAATATAAAATAATAACAAATTGCAATGAAGAAAATAATAAACAAAGTCTGTAAATAAAAAATACATTTAAAATCATTAGGAAACATGCGGACTTTTCTTATAGGACTGATAAGAAATGCAACTAATTGTTCATTTTAAAAGTGTCGATTACTCATCGTTTTCGATTATGAATAATGAAAATGTACTAAATCATCTGTCATACTCAATCATCTAATTTGCTCTGAGGACATGCATTCCTAGGTCTTTAGTAAACTGTTCATAAGTGAAATGACGAAAACTACGTCTATTATTGAATTAATTATTGTATGTTAATGGTACCGATTAATCTGACCTGATATCTAAGAACGACCTCATTGTATTCTAAATGAAACATAACAATACAAACTGATCCTAGTCTAGAAAATTCCACATTGTAAGGAACCTTTCTTTTTGTTACACAAATGGATAGTTAGTGACTATATGTATTTAACACGATTATATGTATTGGCTTCACCTGTATCGTTTTGTATGTAACCCAATCCTTTAGAGTTGATTTTGACCAACTTTAAACGGACAGATTAATTCTAGCTTCCTAAACATATCAAGGATCGATGAAAATACAAATTTTTCATGAGTTTTTCTTATTGTCTTCATAATCTAAGAGCCCACGACGGCCAGACTTTCCTTTCTTTAGGAAAGTTGAAAGTTTCTCTGTATATGTCTCCGATACAGATAAGAACGACTAGCGATTATCAAGTCTGGGTTGTGGTTACTTTGGCAGGAAACAGGTAGTAAAGGTGTTTAAAATTGTACCTAACTTTCATTATAGTTTAAAAGCTAAATTTTATATATGTTACTTGGAGACGTATAAAAAGATGTTACCTCAAGAGCCGGACAGTTTTCATGGTTCTTACATCTTGCCAGACACATTTAAAAAATAACTAACATATCATCAAATTAACGTTACTACCTAAAAGTGTATCAAATATGAAATAACCCACTAAAAACATTAGTTTACTATAATTAATGACTAAAAAATAATAGTATAATATAAGTAATAAAGTTATTACTTATCTTTTACGGGGACTTATGTCGATGGAATTCCACGTATCTCGATGTTTTTGTTATTGTGTCATCGAGATACGTGAAATTCCATCAACATAAGTCCCCGTAAAAGATAAGTAATAACTTATTATACCATTATTTTTTAATCATTATAGTAAACTAATTATAGTAAACTAATGTTTTTAGTGGGTTATTTCATATTTGATACACTTTTAGGTAGTAACGTTAATTTGATGATATGTTAGTTATTTTTTAAATGTGTCTGGCAAGATGATAGAACCATGAAAACTGTCCGGCTTTTGAGGTAACATCTTTTTATACGTCCCCAAGTAACATATATAAAATTTAGCTTTTAAAGTATAATGAAAGTTAGGTACAATTTTATACACCTTTACTACCTGTTTCCTGCCAAAGTAACCACAACCCAGACTTGATAATCGCTAGTCGTTCTTATCTGTATCAAAGACATATATGTACAGAGAAACTTTCAACTTTCCGAAAGAAAGGAAAGTCTGGCCGTCGTGGGCTCTTGATCTATCATTAGAGGATCAAAATCAAATTAATTAAAATGTGACGCATTATTTTATCGTGAGAAAAACAACACATTTTTATGAAAATCTTGTAATTTAAATTCATTATATACGAGATAATAGATATATTTAGCAGTACATATTAAGGTTGTAGGCATTTTTTATATTCGATTTATTTAAATAAATCGTCAGTATTATCGATCTGGGTTAAAAACTATTTAACTTGCTAATTTATGACACAGGTTTTAACACAGAGCAAAGGCTTAATATATTATATGGATTTAAATTCCTAACAGTTAAATAGATTACTTAAATGAATTTCGAAAATCCTTTGATTAAATTTTTAAATTTAACGACGTCATTATAGTGTGCATAAAAAACTCTATACCAATTAAATCATTGTAATTATTTACTTTTTCCCAAGAAAAATGTATTATTTATCACATTATTACCTCAAAAAAAGTAATATATTCTACGCTAAACGTTACAATGTTATAATAAACTAGCGGTCCGCCCCGGCTTCGCCCGTGGTACATATTTACGTTTTCTCTACATAAGAACCATCCTCGTACTTCAAGGAATATAATAAAAAAAGAATTATCGAAATCGGTTCAGCCGTTCTCGAGTTATGCGCTTACCAACACATTTTGCGATTCATTTTTATATTATAAGATAGTGCAACATTGATGACGTTTTAGAAACGACACCAGTGTACGTGTGCATTCTCGTATTACTCGTCTTTATCAGTAATTATTTCCACGTTTTGGCCTCATTGTTCCAATAACTTGTTTGGCTCTATGTTAAAAACTTTGCGGTTAATCCCAGACCTTATTAGTTACTAGCTTTCCACCCGCGGCATCGCCCGCGCAGTCAAAGAAAAACCCGCATAGTTCCCGTTCCCGTGGGATTTCCGGGATAAAACCTATCCTATGTCCTTTCTCGGGTATCAAAATATCTCTATACCAAATTTCATGCAAATTGGTTCAGTAGTTAAGGCGTGATTGAGTAACAGACAGACAGACAGAGTTACTTTCGCATTTATAATATTAGACTGGATTACTCTCCGTCTATAAAGTATTTTCATTCTGCTATTGCTTCGTACATTGCCCCTTATAAAACCTCCTAGGACAATAAGTTCTATAATAAGATCGAGCCACCAGAAATCTTATATTATGAAGAGGAAAGATTTGATTGTTTGAATTGAATAGGCTCCATAACTACTGGACTGATTTAAAAAAATATTTTTATCATTAGAATCCTACATTATCCCTGATAAACATAGGCTATATTTACGGCTAGCATCAGTTAACAGTATTTGTGCAAAATATTACGTTAAGAATAGGAGATATAACATACCAACTGGCACTATGCCAGCGGTGGATTATGGCTTAAACTTTTAATTGTGACAAATATGGGCGTATAAATATAATAATGTGAAATATTCATCAATTCTCGCATTGAGGAATATTCATTCAATTAATTTTCCCACGGATCTCAATTTCAATTGTCTTCCCTTACGTTGCAATAACCAATTGATAATAATCTTGCATTTATAGATAAACTTTTCAAGTAAAAGTTATTTTTATTGCACCTAAATACTATAAAGTATACAAAGCCCACATAAATGACGAATAAACATAAATAACTTAACGATCACATCGCGTGATAATATTATCTGACAATTGCTACCTAGTAAGGAAACCCAAAATTAAAACAACGTACTATTAGATGAGGCAGGTACTAATGCACAAAGACGCACATCCGGTATTCGCAAATAAACTACAATTTACTCGTAAAATCCCATACGATTCAACGAGTAACAATTTTCTTATAAAGCCATTGAGAAATTACAAAGACAACAATACTTAGGTATACGTAGGTTACCACTATTATCAATCTAACGCTAAAATCATTTTTATTTTGACCTTTTCTTTTATAATGTTTTCAGTATAAATAAGCATATCAGTCGTTAAACAAATTAACTTTTTATTTGCATAAACCACATTTTCACTAACAATTCATTATCACTACATAGTATAAAACAAAGTCGCTTTCTCTGTCCCTATGTATGCTTAAATTTTTAAAACGACGCAACGGATTTTGATACGGTTTTTTTAATAGATAGAGTGAGTTTTAGACAAAGCGAGCGAAGCCGCGGGCGGAAGCTAGTCAAGTAATATAACCTATTAATTAATTATAGATCAATTTAAATGATGTTGATGAACTTGACATTGCATAACCGACTATAAACGAGCATTATAAAGAAAATTACTTTATTAAAGCCGTGTTTAGGTATTTAATGCTAATATTACGTTATCGCAAACCACTGTTGAGGAAAATAATGTCCCATGCATTCCAATTACTTATATCTAACTACTAGCTGCTCCGCGCGGTTTCACCCCCGTGGCTCCACTCGTGTTGGTCGTAGCGTGATGATATATAGCCTATAACCTTCCTCGATAAATGGGCTATCTAACACCGAAAGAATTTTTCAAATCGTACCAGTAGTTCCCGAGATTAGCGCGTTCAAACAAACAAACAAACAAACAAACAAACTCTTCAGCTTTATAATATTAGTATAGATTGCGATGAAACAATCTACTTCTTGAAAACAACAAGTCGCTTCCTTAATCTAGTTATCTTGTTAATCTTTCATCATTATTTCAATGTAAGATTAGCTCATTAAGTAATAATATAAAACTCTATTGCAAGAATCAAACAAAAACTACACACTGCATTTTAGACGGACCATTTGACACAGTGATAATTCAATTAAAACAAACTGAATAAGGGCCGATTTTTCAATCCTTGGTTAAAATAATTTATCCGTCCAATAAAGTATTACACGAACATTTTAAAATGTCAC
>CAJQZM010039536.1:0-16937 GCA_907164665.1 Colias nastes
TTTTTTTTTCTATTTCGCATTTTGATTTATCGGGACATTTAGCGTCCCGATCAGGTACAAATCGGGACGCGTCCCCAGACCCCTGAAAATCGGGACGTCCCGCGTAAATCGGGACACCTGGCAACACTAGTGCAAATTGTTATATTTTAAGTCTTGTCATTTGTTTTATCAAGAAACGATATTTCGAATCGATGATACTTATCTCAAATAGAAACTAAATTGACTATTATTATTGTGTAATTTGCAGTAAAGCTTCGCAAATTATTGGCAAGTAAAATTATCATCCCCGATGTGTGTAAAATCACAGACTAATAATAATATACTACGTATACAAGTAAAATATGTACGAAATCCCGTGAAGTCGATACCTAATGGGTAAAATTTATAATTAACCTAGAAATAGAACAGAAATCGAAGTCACTTATTTATATCGCTAATAAACGCAAAGTAACCATATACATTTAACAATAAGCGGAAACACATGATCAAAGAAATTTCATTTAATATCAAACAGAACCCCAATTAAGTCTACATAAAATTGAAAATTCCTCAACACGGAAGCCTACGGAATCCATTTAAGTATTTGTACAAATATAATAACCGTTTGAACCGTTTTAATTCCCTCGGGTTTCGCGATTTTTCAAAGCGTGCACGAAATAAAAACTTGTATGAGGGTAGTCGGAACACGTTTCCTGTGAATTACGATGTGGCTGTGTAGCGGAACTAAAGAAACACGGTCAGGCACGAAACGGCCTCAGATGTGTATAGTATGTACTGGTTTTGTTCTTGTTTTTAAGGGATAATTATTTGCTGTTACTTTGAAATGTGCGAGAATGTTGAACTTTGAATAATAATTGTCTATTGATAAACTTTATAGATCAATTAGTTTACCTATATAGATCAATTATGATAATCTTTGTTTTATTATTTATAGGTACCTTTAATATACAAGATAGAAGAATATACAAGATGTAGAGTCTACAGTCTACTATACTTTTGCATGCTAACTTATTTTACGAGTAGGATTGATCAACCTGCACATGAAATCTATATTAGTACTAATGCTATAGAACAGGAGATGTAAATTTGAAATTTTGTATGCCTAATACTGACATGCGATAACACAAAGCCGCGGGCGACACTATGAGACAAATGCATAATTTGCAATCCAACAATTTTTGCACTCTTCGTCATCCGTGTTTGATTCCCAGAGTCAGGAACGTCTAATTAATGCACACGTTTCGTGAAATATATTCACAGACAAAGGCGGCAAACAAAATGTCACCCGAACTTGAGACTAATTAAATAATAGACTCTAAGTACAACGACATAAAACTGAAACAGCGCGAGCCGGGACTGTTAAGTTTTAATTTTCAGTATTCATTAAGCTCTGTGCTTATTTAACAAACGCAAAGATAAACTGGATGGTGCCTTACGCTGTAAAATTATAGCTCTAACTAGCGGCCCGCCCCGGCTTCGCCCGTGGTACATATGAAAAATAGATGTTGGCCGATTCTCAGACTTACCCGATATGCACAGAAAATTTCATGAGAATCGGTCCACCCGTTTCGGAGGAGTATGCAGACTAACATTGTGACACGAGAATTTTATATATAAGATATTACTTGTGTCCGGAAGCGTGGAGACTGCTTTTGTGTCTGCTCTACATTCTCGCTGGAATTATGAGAACGTACATTCGCGGATGATCTAGAACGAACTTTAATTATTATACCTCCTTGATACAATATATAATATACGGGGGCTACGCAAATGACTCGAGGAAACTCTTTTAGTATTGCTTATTGAAGCAAAGTTTTTTTTCTTTTTTGACGTGACAACGTCTTATAATTTGATTGAGCCGGCTGCACGCACGAAAAAACATGACTCATGCGGCGTTACCTCGCTCTGAGGCGTTCCATGTAAGGCTTGAAGTGCAAGCGAGAGCGCGGAACGAGCGACAAAGAAGCACAATCGGACGTTGTCACGTTCAACTATCGTCAGTAAACCGACTTTACAGACAACCAATTTTTTTTTAAGTTAATCTTTGCGTTTGTAGTTAGTAGATACCGTACCGGTATGCCGTATCCTAGACTTCAGATGTTGTAGGTATTTTGATTTGTTCTAATAGGTATGCTGATGCTGCTGTGAATGATGATTCTATTTGTAAGTAATAAACAACGTGTGATTTTAAGCTGTTACCTTGCTTAAGCAACAATTGTGATATTAATTAAATAGATATATATCTGACCCTTGATTAAATATTTGTAATTTAATATTAAGTCTATTTTATGAATGTAATAATTCGTAAGTTCTTGGTCATGACGTTATACGATTTACATAATGTTTTTGCGTTGCGTTTTACTCACAAGAAACTTCTCTCAACTCTCATTATCACCGAGTTCTGAACATGCTGAACGAGAGTGTAACCCAGCCCTAACCACGGCGATTCACTACAGCGTCATGTTGAATTATGGCAAATTTTCGAGCTCAGGGAATCACATCTCGCGATATAAATGCGGGATGCATTCAAATATACGCTGCGGATTGCGGCGATAATAAACCTTGCCTTGTGTTTTTATTAACAAGAACTTGTGTTAATATTGCCCTTGCTTTTGTGAGATAATATAATATTATTATAGTAGTAAGAGCAATAAGTAAGGAGACGTTGTGAGTTTTATAGTTATGAAGGATAATAATGCTGTTTACAAGGTTGTGAATGGCATGTAGGGTCTTGAGTTGTTATTTAATTACTCTTTTAATAAATTGTGTATTACCTTTGTAAAGATAGTTAACTTCATCGTACAGTTTTGCTCATGGTAGCCGAGAAACAGCTACTATGTTCCTGCAGGTTACAACTTACAAATTTCAGCTTTCTTTTTCCTTTTTAATTCCTTGTAAAGGTAATGTGTTTGCATGAAAAAATAGCAATATGTGTTTCTGCACAGACTAGGGTTGCATAATATTTGGAAAGATATTTAGAGAGTAGGATGAGATGTGAGATTTTTTTAATTTTTGCTATCAAGCGGTTAGGATAGGAAATGTTAGAATACTGTTACATATCTATTGATATTGAATGAATTTTTTGATTTTTTTATCTACACTAATATTATAAAGAGGAAAACTTTGTTTGTTTGATTGTAATGAATAGGCTCATAAACTACTGGACCGATTTTAAAAATTCTTTCACCATTCGAAATCTACATTATCCAAGAGTAATATAGGCTATATATAATCATGCTAAGACCAACAGGAGCGGAGTAATGCGGGTGAAACCGCGCGGCACAGCTAGTATAAGATATGCAGACATTTGACCACAGCCCCACCTGATGGAAAGCGCTGCCGCGGTCTATGGTGCTATATCATGTCTACCTATACATACATGATAATAGGCGAATAAATATTCGCCTCTTGCATTATCTATACTTAATATTATAAAGCTGAAGAGTTTGTTTGTTTGTTTGCTAATCTCAGGAACTACTGGTACGATTTGAAAAATTCTTTCGGTGTTGGATAGCCCATTTGTCGAGGAAGCTATATATATCATCACGTTAAGACCAACAGGAGCGGAGCAATGCGGGTAAAACTGCAGGGCACAGCTAGTAAAATATATACGCTTATGTTCAAAACGGCTTCATTCTCTTTTTTGGTTTAATTTTGTTAAAAAGGCTCGAAAAGACGTCAAGACTAAAAGAAACTACAGACAAGACACTACGACGTCTATTACCTACTAAACTTATTTGAACACTTGGGAACTAGGAACGTTCAATTGAGTTAAAACAAATAATAGTTTAGCAACTCTAGCTCACCGGTGAGTGGTGATAGTGGCGGACTTTAACCAAAAAGTCAGACATTCGATACCAAACTAGGTAACCATGATGTTAAAAGGAATAAAGAGTGGAAAAATGACAGAGCTATATACTATATCGCTCGCGTTTTAAAAGAAAAACCCGCATATTTCAGTTCCTTGGGATTTCCGGGATAAGAAGTCTATATCTTATGCTAGGTCTACCTACATATCAAATGTCATTGTAATCGGTTCAGTAGTAGTTGAGTGAAAGGCTAACAAACATCCATCCATCATCATTTTCCTACACTGGAAATAATACTGCTTCTGCTTTAAGACGTCATGGTAACGGGTAACCCATCAGACTTTTAAAAGCAAAAAAAAAGAGTAGGTAATTAAGAAAGATAAACAGTCGTAGAAAAGCATGATAAAATTTGTAAAAATAAACACGACTTTTTTATAAACAATTACTAGTTTAGTATTTATTCTCTAATTTCTCACGGAATGTTATAAATAAGAGTTAAAGGGATCGTTCCCTCCT
Source organism: Colias nastes (assembly GCA_907164665.1). Classification (NCBI taxonomy): domain Eukaryota; kingdom Metazoa; phylum Arthropoda; class Insecta; order Lepidoptera; family Pieridae; genus Colias; species Colias nastes. The sequence goes on from CAJQZM010039536.1 coordinate 4,326, forward strand.
CTGGGCGTAGGGTTTTCGTATTTATGTGTCCATTTACACGATTGATTTCGATTTGTAGTTCCACAAATAGAAGTTGTGTTTAAGATTCTGAGTACATATCTTGAAGTCCTATTAACCGAAACGTTTTACTGGTTTTTAATTTTGTGAAATGCCAATGACGTCATGTACTATGTTTAGAAGGCATTTAGGATTTTTGTATGTTTCGCTAAGAAGGTTAAGATGCTAGCTGGTGTAATAATTGTTTATCGAAATACTTCATAATATAATATAAGACTAGATAGATTGTAAATATTTTGCCTTAGTTATAACTACTAATTAGGACAACAATATAATACAATTGTTATGCATCGCTCCTTGTTATAACAGTAACCTTTTTTATGAGTTATACTATAATAAACATATGAAAGATGAAATTTACCTTCGCTAGTATTAGACCTTTACATTATTTTATATAGAACCTTCTAAAACCGTAGTACCTACTACCTACATTCATTAGAATATAAAGTAAAAAGTGATGTCCCTAAATTTGCGCGACACATCTCCGGTTTAAGATAGCCCATTTCCTCAATCCTTTCCCTAAGCATCTCGCAGGGACACCCCACGTCATCTATCAAGGCCTGCAAGACACCCTTGGTCGACATGATTAATTTACGGTCACGAATTCAAATGAAATGGCTGAAAAATTCAGTTTGAGAACCTCAGTAGTTAAGAACACTTAATTCAAAGAGTGCATTATTATATCTTCTTAACTCATTCTATTTGGTGGAGGAAAAACGGAATGAACCAAAATATAAGATAGTAACGTGACGTCTTTCAACCCGAAATTATACATTTATACTAATGTCGTGGTCATATCGTAGATTTGCTCATTTCATGAAATGGCCAATTTAGTTTGGCCAGATCGTTAAATCGTCAACGTTTCACGATTTGGTCATCCACATTTGGCCATATCGTCGATCTGGCCAAACGTGGATGGCCATTTCACGAAATGCGACCATTTTTGTTTCTTTTTTAAAAAGCGATTCGCTTCTGGCACTCGCCGGCCGCTGCCGCGGCACGCTCGCTTTGCTCGCTCGGCTCGTGCGTTGTTTATTAAAGTCTAACCTAACCTAACCTAACTGTTTTCTATTGAAAAAACCATTCGCTTCTGGTATTCGCCGGCGCTACCGCGGCACTAACTTAAATGACAATAAACAAGTTCTTAAAATATTCTGAATTTTTTAATGTTTTATGGACTCTCTAAGATATTTTATACGATCTGGCCAAATGTCGTTGACCAAATCGTGAAACGTTGACGATTTAACGATCTGATCAAACTAGTTGGCCATTTCATGAAATGAGCAAATCTACGATATGGCCACGACACTAATACAAGCCCGTGCCGTACCCAGTGGAGAAGATCGTGAAAGTGCCTTTTGGAAGGGTTGTCGAAGTGCCCGTCGACCACCCAGTTCCCGTTGAAAAAATTGTTGAAGTGCCCATCGTTAAATTGGTTAAGGTTCCAGTTCCAGTCGTGAAGACTTACGCAGTGCCAGTAGTGAAGACTGTGCATCACAAAGCTCATGTTAGCCACGGACATGGCCATGGCCATGGTATTAACATCCACGGTCTCATTCACAATCTCGGACACGGATATGGCCATGGTTACGGTTACGGTCACGGACACGGTCACGGCTGGTAAACAGAAGTTCAATACTTTAAATAAAATACCTCATTCACCATTGGCTAGTCTACTCTTCTGTAAATATTTCTTGTCGTTAGCTCATCGAGAGGCTGCAACGTAGGGTGATAACTAAGTCATTAATTAAGGAACACAATGTGTATTCAATATTTTCGTTTTGTAAATAGTAAGTAATATTTAGAATGGTTACTTTAAATAAACGATCCTCCAAAGAACAACCTCTTTCAATTTTTACCCGTGATATAATTGCCGAATATATTTTTTTTTATATTTTAATTTAATACATTGTTATTGTAATACATATAACAATACTAGCTTACCGCCCACGGCGCACGCCCGCTTTGTCTAAAATAAATAAATTATATACTAAAACTTTCCTCTTGAATCACTCTATCTATTAAAAAAAACCGCATCAAAATCCGTTGCGTAGTTTTAAAGATTTAAGCATACAAAGGGACATAGGGACAGAGAAAGCGACTTTGTTTTATACTATGTAGTGATTATAAAGCTGAAGAGCTTGTTTGTTTATTTAGACGCATTTATTTCAGGTACTGCGGGTCCGATTAAAAAAAAAATCTTTCAGGGTTATATAGCCCATTTATCAAAGAAGCTTAAAAACTATAATATCATCACGCTAAAATCAACAGGAGCGGAGCAATGCGCGTAAAACCGCGCGTCAAAGCTAGTAGGTTTTATATGAAACTTGAAAGTGGTTGCATTGTAATTATACTGTATACATAGTTGCCTTATTACACTACATATTTACATACTTAATTTACAATTACCTTCTACACTATGTAAATGAATGTTTCTGGAAGGATTTCCAAAACTCTGGGTCGAATTATAATCATTAACCAACATGTAACAAGAAGACACACAATAACAAGAATAAATTCGAAACTAAATGTTTCCTTATGAAGACGAATTTAATTACTAAAACAATCTCATCAAAATGAAAAACCATGTTTTCCTGTTACACCACGTAGACTACTACCGGTGCAATTAGTTAAATTTATATTAATGAAGTGCTTTTTTAGAAGTGATTTCAAAGATTTAGTAGAACTGTCGCCCGTAGTTTTACCCGACTTGTTCTTCTTTATTAGTCATAACGATTGATATACTGTATTGTAATCATTACATAGTATAAAACAAAGTCGCCTTTTCTGTCCCTATGTCCCTTTGTATGCTTAAATCTTTTTGATGCGGTTTTTTTTAATAGATAGAGCGATTCAAGAGGAAGGTTTTAGTATATATTTTATTAGGTTTTAGACAAAGCGGGTGAAGCCGCGGGCGGTAAGCTAGTATTATATATAGTATACCTAGCCTATAGTCTTCCTCGATAAATGCTCTACTAGCAATGAAACAATTTTTCAAATCGGACCCAAAGTTCCTGAGATTAGCACGTTCAACCAAACAAACTTTTCATCTTTACACTAGATATTAAAAGTATAGATTTGGAAAACGCCGCTGTCGTTATTTTCTCTTGATAATTAGATAAAGTACCTACAAGCAAACAATAACTTTTAACGATGTACACACAAAAGTATGTGCTCATTAAATCGAAGTCTGCTGGGAGTTGAAAATCGCTGACAAAAATGTTTGTGAGACATTTTTGTGGATATTATTTAGTAAATAATATTTGTGTTGGTATAATATAGATATTAAAGTGAATATGTGATCGTTTGAAGCCGTTTGAAGCCATTGCACTTGCACTGGGGAATGTTTCTGACGATACGAACAAACAGATATGGTTATTGTTTTAATTTTAAAGTTATATGAATGGTTATTGTTGTATGAATTCTCTTATGAACTTTATGTTAATATCTAACTAAAATATCTTAATTAACAATTAATTAAAAGAGCAACTATGGAGTTTCTTGCCGGTTCTTCTCCATAGATACTGCTTTCCGAATCGGTGGTTAATGGTAAAATATGTTTTGACGATTCAAAAGTGCTTCTAGAAGAAGTCTAATTGAATAAATAAATGTTTGAGTTTGAGTTTGAATTCAATTATAATTTCAAATAGTATAAAACTGAAAAACATTGTAAAGTCTCATGAGTAGAATAAAATACAAAAAATACCTAATACGAATATTTAAAGCTAGTTATGTATGTATATTTTTATATTTGTTTACTATAAAAAATACCTAAATAAATTTCCCAATTTAACCGCTAAATCCTAAAACTTTTTAAAACACGGTTAATACCCAAATAATTTAGTAGAAGTTGCTTTAATAATGATGTCGAACAATTGTTTATTCAGTTGGATGAGATATAAATGTTTTTATCTAGTTTCGCAGTCCATTGTCTGGAACTATAAGATGTAATCTGTGTACCAATAAAGTTTTGTCTTCATGTTAGTTTAACATTAGGTTTCTATTGAAAATAACTACTTATTAGATACTAACGTATTCTATTCTTTTTCTATCCTATCCTACTAATCCTTCCTACTAATATTATAAATGCGAAAGTTTGTGAGGATGTGTATGTGTGTGTGTGTTTGTTACTCTTTCACGCAAATACTACTGAACAGATTGCAATGAAATTTAGCACACATATAGAGGATAACTTGGATTAACACATAGGATAGGTTTTATACCGGAAATCCCACGGGAACGGGAACTATGCGGGTTTTTCTTTGAAAACGCGGGCGAAGCCGCGGGCGGAAAGCTAGTTCTTTATAAATTTATATTTATTACATTCTAGCTGTGTCGTGGGCAAAATCAAGAGTTTCTTTTCTGATATGTTATTCTGATATACCTATAACCTATATTTTTAAGTTAAATCCGTCCAGTCGTTTTTTCGTGGAAGAGTAAGTAACAAGTATCCACAAACTTTCGCTATTATACATATAATTAGTAGGATGTTTTGTCAATGTTTCTTCATAGATTAATAAATGGCTACCAACTACGTTTCGTCACAAAGGCTTAGCTTTTAAATATTTTGCTCTTTTAAATTATAATACCTAAGCGAACTTTCTTTTTTCCTTTCATATGAACAACATATTTTTATTAAACTATAAGATAGATACATATTTTTATTTTGATAGCATTAAATTATCTGAATCCTAGGAGTACAGCGTATCGCTTTTTCTGGTTAAGGAGGATTAATATTGACATAACATTTTCAGGCTGTAAGATAGACGTTATAATATTATTTCATGTTATTATATAAAATGACATATCTTTTTAACATTTATTCTATATAATAAAAATGAATCGCCAAATGTGTTGTTAAGCGCAAAACTCGAGAACGGCTGAACCGATTTAATTAATTCTTTTTTTATAAAATTCCTTGAAGTACGACGATGGTTCTTATGGAGAGGAAACGTAAACACGTTCGAAGCCAGGGCGGACCCGCTAGTGTGAAATAAAATCAATGTAAAATATTAATTTATGTAATAAAGAGAACATAGATCGACAGACCGATTTGTTGAAAAGTAATTATTAAACTTAGAAAAGGTTTACATAAATAGTAATACATATTTATAGTTTCAAACAATAGACTAAAAAGTAAAATGTCGTTTTGTTGTTTGTTTTAAATTTGCTCCCGTCTGGGGTCTAATTTAAAACTGTAAACCGTCTGAAAATAAGAAAAAGTTAAGCACATTGTAAGGATTACTTCAAAATGGTAGGTAACGAGACTCGAAATAACTTATAGTTTATGTACAAGAACTTATTAATAAACTTTTAACGTGTTAAAGTATCAGAATTAATGATTGTTTGTTTGAACGCGCTAATCTCGGGAACTACTGGTCCGATTTGAAAAATTCTTTCGGTGTTAGATAGCCCATTTATCGAGGAAGGCTATAGGCTATATGTCATCTCGCTAAGACCAACAGGAGCGGAGCACTGCGGGTAAAACCGCGGAGCACAGCTAGTCTTTAAATATTAATAATAAAACAGATCCACATGCCTAATTTATTCAAGGTATAAGACATAGCTTACAGAAGCGCGTAAACCCACAGTGTGACGCGACCCTTATACCGAGACATTAGGTACCTCACATACCCAATGCAGTATTTTGTCTACCACTTTACTGCCGTCGTAAAGGCGTAAACATTTTTATGTGCTCACTAGTTGATGGCCCCGGCGTTGCTCGAGTTTAATGGCCCTCGTTCCAACTTTATGTTTTGTCACATTATTTTGAAAGCGTCAATAACTTTTTATGCTTTTAAAACTTAAGGTTTCGGTTACAATCTTGGGGTTTTTCTGAAGGGTTTTTGGTTATGTGGAGAAATGTATGTTACGTAGAAATACATTATTTTTTAAAAATTGTAACAATGTAGGTAATTATCTACAGTTACAGTCTAAATAGTCAATTTTGTTTTTCTCTATTTATGTGAATAACTTTAAAAAATTAAAATACTTTTAAATATTAGTATTTAGTAGCAATAACATAGAGATTTACTTCAGCAAAAATTGTTTGTATATTTATTATTATCTCATAAATATATATTTTATAAGTAAGGTTCTGTACCTATGGGATAAGGCTTAAACGAATTAGATATTTTTTATTGAAAAAAGAAAATTAACATAATTAATATTTGGCTTCTGGCATTCATTATTTATTTTATGGGATGAGTAAAAATGTATTTAACTCTATATAGTAGGTGTAGACTGTAGTTCAATTTTACAAAAAAATCTCAAGAAGAAAAATTTACTTAGCTAATGAAAACAGATTAGTTTATTCTGTTAAAATCTTCATCTAGTAGGGTCAATGACTACTTTGGTTTTGTGGGCGTGAAAGGTTATTTAGATTTTAATTTAGGTATTATTTATAGAGATTTTATTTCGGCTAGAGTTATATTATATATTTAATTTAATTTAATTTATTATGAGGGTAATTTTTATTCTATCATAATTTTAGTACAAAAGTGATAGTAAAACGTGTGCATTCATACATACAAGAAATAAAAAAAGAACGAGTGGCAAAAAAATGCTTGTAAATATCGTATCTGTATCTTAATGAAGTCGCTTAAGGGGTGTTAGGCGGTCAGCGAAAATTCAGCTATTCGCGCCTGAGGTGCGGGGTGAGGGGGTCCGCGTTTAGTATGGAATCAACGTGCTCGAAACTAAAAATCGTAAGCGCCATTCACATTTTTATCCAAAGGTGAATGAAAATATTTAGTATTTTCTAAATCTAAAACAGTCACGAAATCGAGAAGGTAAATACCTATGTATTTGTGATTTTATACGAATTATTATCGTAAAAAACGGTTGTAATGAGCATTTATATGATATTTTAGAGGTAACTTCAGGATTTTTTTTTATCGAGCAAAATTTTTCGAATCGTGTTTTGGAAACAGTCATCCCATCACACATACGTTCTGTAATAGATACATATTAGAAATTTCAGTGCGAAAAAACTTCAATATTTTCAATTATAGCTCATAGAAAACAGACCATTTTGCCGTTTTTACCTACTAAGGGCCCTTAATTACATAATATTACTAACAATTCTAGACATTTCTACTCATTATTACCACGTTTTTCTCAATATTTTCAGCTAAAAGTAACCTATAGAATTTGTCATTTGTAATAGATGAAGAGTCTAACAAAAAAAGGCAATGATAACAAATTTCACGACACAAATAACCATTACACCCCATTCTGCAACACGATTACTCGCGAAAATTCGTGCCACAGACTAAAATATTACAGTAACTAAACAATCATTTTTTATGGATTAAAAGATGAATGAAAATAGGAGAGGAAATATCTGCTGTGATAACTGAGGAATTTACACATGTTCATGAACTAAGCAAAGATTAAATAAAAATGTATCTATAGAAATATTCTATTCTTGTTGTATATTTTATGTGTTGTTGTATTTATGTTATATTTTATGTATTTCTTTAATCCACTGCATAATAATCTGTCTCACATTTCTTAGAATAATATAAACGTCCAAATAATAAGCACAGTAAATAAATTAAGGAATATGTATACCCTTTCCTCCTATGTCTCATAGATTTTACAACTGCTGTTTCTACTCTGTGGCAGCACTCGGTCCATATTCGCCCCGTCATCTGATTAAGTTGGTAAATCGAGTGGAAGATGATGGATGATCAGCTCGTTAATTATGTTTTAACGTACACCAGACATGGTCTCGGAAAAATCACTGACTTTTGTAAACATATGTGATGAATAGTGTACATGACGGGCGTGACTCTGATAGTTTTACGCTGTATTTTTTGCTATATTTTGAAACGAACCTAGCATGTAGTAAGAGGTAATGATGGTACTGATCTTACTTGTCGTGTCTTTTGTTTCAAGCCCGTGATGATCAGGCTGTTCTTAGTTTATACAACACGAGCTGCGTTTCGCAGTTTCACCCGCTCCTGTTGGTCTTACCGTAATGATATATAGCCTATAGCAGGGATTCCCAACCTTTTTTTGTCTACTGCCCACTTTAAGAATAAATTATTTTTTAACGCCCCCCTTTTTAAACATACTTAAAAACCGCTAAGTACTTATAACTGATTATTGAAACGCAACTTTATAGTAGGTATTCGGACAGAGTATCTTTTATTGAAAATAAAACAAACATAATCAATTCTTATATAAAAACTAATGTGAAGGTTGAATCTGATGCTGTTCAATAAGTTTGTTGATATCAGGTTCCAATTTACTCAAAAACAGCCGCAAGTCGCCACGTTCGGTAACACGCAAACGATTTCTCTTTTTAGTAAGCAGCGTTGCCACAGCACTAAATCCACGTTCACACAAATATGACGATGGGAATGCTATCAAGAATCGTTGAACAATTGACCACAATCCAGGGTACGGGATCGGTTTTTGTAGCCAAAATTCTTGATATCCATTTTTGAACTTGATTTTTGTTTCTTCGTTTGTTGTCAATTCTATAAGTTCTTCTTCCAGCTGAGGTGACATTGCTGTGTTGACATTTGAAAACGGATCCAACACCCAGTCTGGTATTTTCAAGTTTAAAATGTCCTGGTATCGTTCGGTGAAGTCAATGTGGAGGTTTTCCAAATGTTGGCAGTAGGCAAACAAGTCGTCGTTACTGCAGAATACTGATAAATTCGGAAAATTGTGAAACTCACGTCTGCCCATATTCTTTTTGTGCAGAAGCAGTTTGGCTGCGAAAGCAGCAACGACATTTTTTGTTTTAATTAAATTTAGTTCATCGCCTTGCAGTTGGAGGTTCATGTCGTTGAACAATTTATACAGGTCTGTCATGTAAGCTATATCATTCTTTGATGTTATGAGCTTGTTGCGCAGTTCTGTATCTTTAGTTTCCAAGAACTCTATCACAGAGTCAAACAGGTTGTAATATCGAATCAGACAATTGCCTCTTGACAGTCAACGAACTTCAGTATGAAGCAACAAACGGTTGAAATCTTCGTCATTAGTAGCACAAAGCTGATGAATTAATAATCTATCATTCAAAGAGCTGCTACGGATTTTATTGACTGCTTTGATGACATATTGCAGTGATTGAAATAGTCGTTCACTTAAGTTTCTAGCAACCAAATGTTGTCTATGAATAACGCAATGTATAGCAAGGACATCTGGAATTTTATTCTTTAAGTACGCTATGAAGCCTTTATGGCGCCCTGTCATAGCCGGAGCGCCATCCGTAGCAACTGATATAATATTTTTCAAAGGAATCTCTTTCTCTTCACAAAACTTTTCCAATGTATTGAATATGGTTTCGCCTTTTGTATCTGTCTCCAAATTTCTGGCAAACAATAGTTCTTCACGTATTTTCTCATCTTTAATAAACCTCCCGTAAGATAGCAACAACGCTTCATTAGTTGGTAAAGTGGACTCATCGAGCTGAATTGAGAATTGACTAGTCCTCAGATGATTGCACAATGATTCTTCAATGTTTTCAGCCATTTCATCAATTCGTCTTTGCACAGAATTATTACTCAAAGGAATTTTTCGGATAATATCTGCGGCCGGTTTATGAAGCACAGTAGTTATTACTTCCTTTATTGCTGGCAAAATTAACTCTTCTCCGATGTTGTGTGGTTTGCCTTTTTGAGCAATTAACAAAGAGATATTGTACGAAGCTCGAAGTCCGTCGTCATCTTGCTTAGCAGCCGCCGAAAATAGTTTTGATACACTTGGCTGAGTATTATGCTTCTTCTCTAGGTCTTGAAAATATGCTACATTCTTGTCTTTCTTATTTGGATGCATTTTATTCAAATGATCTTGCAGTCTTGAAGGCTTCATTGCTTCGTTCGAAAATGTTTTTAGACATAGAAGACACAAAGGCGACGACGGGTTTGTGGGATTTTCAATAAATCCGAATTTAATATATTCCGCAGAGTATTGCCGTCTCTTCTTTTTTACTTCCGACATTGTTTTGTTTTGAGAAATACGTAAGTGTTGAAATCAAGTACTGCTTATCTATTATGCGCGAAACCGCAAATGAAAATAAAATAAATTTACGTCGTTTATATAGGATTGCATAAGCAGCACGCACCAACAGGAATAAGACAAACGTGCATAAACTCGTTTATCTCATTCGACGCCCAATCGTACTCGACAAGCAAGAACAAGTATTATAGAACCAGCCGATTGATACAGGAATGTACAAATCGGATTATTTAACAAAAACTTGTTAAAACATGATTGCCCGCGGTCTATTATATCGAACCGAGTTTGAGCTATATCTTAATTAATATTAGTTGATGTTCACAAGATGTCGACTCTCGAAGTCGAGAGCTCAGTCGGTGTCTAAGAGTCTTCCTAGCTAGGTAGATGAAATTATAAATCGACCCCAAAGCCCTACACAACGCCCCCTTTTTTTTCTGGGTCTCTTACCGCCCCCCTTTAGGCCTGCAGCGCCCACAAGGGGGCGTTATCGCCCACGTTGGGAAAGACTGGCCTATAGCCTTCCTCGATAAATGGGCTATCTAACACCGAAATAATTTTTCAAATCGGACTAGTAGTTCCGTTCAAACAAACAAACAAACGCTTAAAACTTTTTAGTTTATGGAAGATATTTACCATTACGACAATACGAATGAGATCAAAACATACATATCCAAAATTTGAATAATCCCCTACATATTATACACATAAAAAATAACTAACGTTCACGCAAATTCTGTAATAAAAGCAAACGTCAGAAAATAAAAAGCATCTAACCTATTCATATTTGAGCCGGGGGATAATATTTTATAGCACAAGGGAAGCGATCTTCATAAAGCGAACGTTATGAATATTTCCTATTAAGAAAAAGCCTCGAAATAAAGACTTCCTAAACGAAGTTAAATGGTTTAGTGCAAAGTTCCGTGTTATGTTCGGGCCAGGGAAGTAGTGGAATTATTAAAAACCTAGAACCTGGGTTCTTATTGTATAAAATATTAAACTTCACGTTGTGTAGTCTAAACCCAGCTTCTTTCGTCTGAGAAATAATTAAAGAAGTAATCTTTTAATTACCAAGAACACCGGATTAAACGAAGCATCTGTGCTCATAAAAATATATTACCTATTTATATATCTATGCATTATTTATCACAACACTAAATATATTATTAAATTATGATATGCTCGGTCCAAGTTGGTATTACAGCATTTTAACAACAGGCATCCTCACAAACTTTCATCATAGAAGCATCATTTATTTTTAGGGTTCCGTAACCAAAGGGTAAAACGGGACCCTATCACTAAGCCTCCGCTGTCAGTCTTCTAGCTGTATCTTATAAACCGTGATAGCAAGAAAGCTGAAATTTTCACAAGTGATGTATTTCCGTTGCCAAAGTCAAGTATCAAATACTAAAAATTAACAAAAATATAACATTAAGGGGGTTCCCCATACAATAAATGATTATCTATTATAGATGATAGTACGGAACCCTTCGTGCGCGAGTCCGACTCGCACTTGGCAAGTTTTTTCTATAATAAATGTTCTATAAAAAAAATCTATAATAATAAATAATTCAGTAAATGGCTATAAATCGCTATTCTAAGAGCCACATGGAGCTTGTCGGATCCCGCAACACGGGGATTATTAGTTTATGATATTACAAGCGTGACGGACGCTGTCCATTACCCACTGTTGGTTATTTTCCGCTTAATTTCCTGTAAAACTAATATATTTCCCAATTTCCGATTTGATTGGATCAGAGATTTTATTGGTAACGGTAGAATATTATTCTAGCTAGACGATTTAGTTTCACTGGATAATGAAATGTATTAGTTTTATCCAGATTATGTTATTAATATACACAGTTCACTATCAATACCACGTCTTTACGTTTCATACAATGTAAAGGAAATTTTAATAAAAAATTTGCATTTACAAAATGGCATCAGACATCATGGTAAGTAGGTCGGTCGGTACCTATATTAAATGTGTAGAATATAAAATAAATAAGTGATTAGGTACGATTTCATAATAATAACCTCATATTATCACTAATTTTCATAAATACTTATTCATAACTTCAAATGATTAGTGATTACGAAGTTCTCTTAAAATATTTTAACACGTATCATCAGCTTGGCACTTCATCAAATAAATATATTTTCTTTGCAAACAAATACATAAATTAAAACCCGAAATATATCTACAGCGGAACTTGTTCAGTTACGATTGTTTTGATCTTTCTCTCTCGTAATGTTCTTTATTTTTCTTCAATACACTCGGAAGCCAAAACAAAAGTTTTCTGTATAAATATTGAGAATACCTTTTCATATTGCTGATAGAAAACTCTAGTAATTCTTTTAATTTACGGCACTTTATTAACCGACTCCAAAAAAAGGAGGAGGTTATCAATTTGGCCGGTATATATATTTTTTATGTATGTACACCGATTACTCAAGTCGGTGCCAAGAACTAAGCACGTATTAAGCCCGTGCACCGACATCAAACCTTTTTACTAATAGACTACAAGCCGGTATAGGAAAAAAATATGGGTCAATTGAACCACCAGGGGACATATCTAG
>CAJQZM010039536.1:17337-27595 GCA_907164665.1 Colias nastes
CTAGATATGTCCCCTGGTGGTTCAATTGACCCATATTTTTTTCCTATGCCGGCTTGTAGTCTATAAATAGCACATCTAAATAATATTATGTAAGTAGTAATTAATAATATCAAATCTTTTTTTATTTCTTACTTTTCCGTTTTTGAAGTCGGTTGTTTTTAACGTAGTTATTTTTATTTCAATATTTGTTTTGTATTTTCACATTTAAATCAATGCATTTAAAGCATAAAATTCTAAGAGTTCAGATCTTTCTTGTAATTAAAACGAATATTGATAAATAATATTTTCGAGAAGTTTTTTATTGTATAGGTTTATTGTAAAAAATATTATTAAGTACAATACATTCAACAAAACCAGGTACCATGAAAGCAATTTCTAACATAAGAAACGTTCTCTTTTCCCAGAATTTCTCTATAATATCTTTTATGTTATATTAGAATTATAATTTAAGTAACAATTGGAATACAGTAATTTATCTTTTAACTTGTAACTTAATAAGATTTAAAATTAGTCATTTGTAAATTCTTTATTAATGAAATGTTAAGTCGAGCTTTTTAGGATCATTTACGTATTAAGTAATCTGTGGTACAATTGTTCATTTTATATAGAGCAAATATTGTTTTGTGAAATTGCGGCTTGGTCTTTTGAGTATCATATTTTATACTTTTAAGAAAATGCCTCCCGTTTTGACAAGTTTCTAAGTAAAATTTCCACTAGGTACCCTTAACAATTCGATGTAAGAAAATAAAAAAAAAACGTAATCAGCTAACTTAAGGGATATATTTCGAATCAGAATAAAATATTATACCTATCAATAAACATTAAAAAAAAAACAATCAACAAAAGAAACTTCTTTGACGAGCATTGCAACCTAATTAAAACACTTTCCATACAAATAAACTATAAGACCATTCCTTTTAAGTTATTATTCTCGCCATGAAATATTCAAGAAGCAATTTTCAAGCCTTAAATGCATCGCAACAGAAACAAAATGGCCGCCTGTCCGTCGAAGGGAAGTGTAAACCAATTAGCGCTTTTTAAAAATTCACCGTGAAGCACTGAGGTTCCTTGGAAATAGGTGATTTTGTGGATCCAAGAAGGCTGGATGTGGCAGTTCATAAGTGGCTTATAATAGTAGTGCAGGCGGAAACGAATGGCGGTAGATATTGAGGCAGCGTAGGTCAGCTTGTTGGGATCTGTCTGATCTGTTGATTGTTCATTCATATTAGTCTATATGAGGCATCATTAGCTTAGGGCGTAAGATGGCAAAGTGTAGTTGAAACTGTAGCCCGTATTAAAAAAAAAATTGCGAATAGTCAGCATCTGACAGCAAGCCTGTTGGTGTCATTATATGCATAGTTCTCGATTTGTATATTAACACGTCATAAGTAGGTAATATTTTCTAGCCTGTTGCTATGTTATAAATCCGTTCAGATTAACGTTATCTACATAAACACCCTTACTTATTTTTTAATTACAACAACAACTTAATTTAATCATTTACCCTATCCATTATTAGCACCTCCACTAATACCATACTTTTAAAATACGATCGCCGTTTTAGTATGCGAGGGCACGACTCAGCTACTCTCTATAAGTAGCAAATATCGACCACTTGGCTAAATGAACCGCTCGTGGACCATCCGATATTTTCTACTCTGACGTTTAGTACCAGATGTTCTTTACGTATTTATATAGAGCTGAAGAGGTAAGAGGTAAGCTGATAGTATTTGTAATGTATTTCTGATGTATGTTTAATATTTATATCGCGTTAACATTGAGATTAAAGATTCAACTAATACGAAATGTACAAAATGTTTCTATTTTAAACTCCTTTTGAAGTAATCATCAATTCCTTTTGAAAATGTCAAGTGTTGTGCGATCGGTAATCATCTATATTCTATCAGGTATCAGAATAGTACCTTTCTGTTTTCTATTAAAAACCACTATACCTACATTTTTAACATTTTTCAAATAACTTTATGGAGATAAACTTAGAAATTAAAGATTTTAAACGCGATTTATTCATTATATTATTTTCCCGACGTTTCGCACACTTTGCAGCGAGCAGTGGTCACGGGGAGAAGTCTCCCGTTCTTCCGTTAAAATCTTTAATTTATAAATGTATAATACTCGCGTAAAATCAAACATTAGAAATACTAATATGGAGATAAACTATACATATAAAAAATCATATCCCTCTTTCTACGGCATACATTTCTTCTCTATCACTACATGACGTCAGCGTAATTTTACTCTACTTAATTACTTACTACATTTCTCTATAAAAGAGATCTTTAAAATATCACAAACTTACAAAACGATACATCGATACAAATACAAAACGCATTTGTCAACATTATTTTAGTCAGTGTAACACACCGCGTACGAAATCTCCCCACACCTTTACATTTATTCCAACAATACCTTTAACCATGAAATATGGTGTCACTTTCGTAAAATGATAATATATGAAAATGGCTATAGGAGGGGACTTTTATATCAGTTCAGCAAACTCGCTAGAGATATTTTTTTCGTCTTTTATTGTGACTATGTTTTGAAATAGTTGGGAAAATGGCGACGATTAGTGTTCATTATATGTATATGTATAATGCTTGCATTATGGGTGATATTAGGATTTTATATCGAAGGTCAAGAAAAAGAAGTAAGGACCTATTATTTTATCACTAAGTACTACCTACCTACCTACTCGAATTGTCGTATTTCGATACTTCTTAAAGTCAAGTAGAGAGTTTTTTAGGGAATATTTATGACGGAGAAATCCGCAACAATTAGGTAGTGATAAATAGAGGTAAGTAGGTACTCAGAATACATTAAATAATTTTCTTTTATTCTGATTATTAAATTTAGATACTATATAGTATCGGACATCGGTTTAAACTCACGAGTCGATATGTTTCCAGCTACAATTTGCATAGTTACGCGTACATTGGGGAAAAACTGTACCCGTTTGAACTTTATCTAAATAGGAGTTGCATTTTTAATGCTCCTATTTCATTTACGTGTGAGCTGGATAAAAGTTAATATTTTCGCTATTTTGTGCTGTTTTTACGTGAATAATTGTAGTTTATATGTACCTCGGTACATATTGTAATCACTACATAGTATAAAACAAAGTCGCTTTCTCTGTCCCTATGTCCCTTTGTATGCTTAAATCTTTAAAACTACGCAACGGATTTTAATGCGGTTTTTTTTAATAGATAGAGTGATTCAAGAGGAAGGTTTTAGTATATAATTTATTAGGTTTTAGACAAAGCGGGCGAAGCCGCGGGCGGTAAGCTAGTTGTTTAATATTATGTCTATAAATAATTTGATTCATGAGCTATTAAGACGTTTAATTTAACTATATTTTTTTTAACTAGATTTCATAGTTATGTTCTAATAGTAGTCAACTTTGAAATATCGTGATAAATATTTAGTTTCTATAATTTTATAAAAGGATAGCATTGAAATTGTATCGAGAATGTTTGAATCCAATAAACTATGAAATATGTCATCGGAATCAGATGCAGTTTCTTTCATATAAGCGCTTCGTATGAAGTATTTGAAAAGTTTTGTAGCGAGACACGTTTGTCATAAAAATAATTCAGTATAATATCTGTTCGCAATATGGGAGTATGTATTTTTAAATTTGCATACTGTTCATACACCGATTTATTTGGTTATGTTTTATTGTACTTATTTTTTAAACTTTTCACCCAATTGACGAATATAGAAAGATTTCAGTGTGCATTAATCATCACATTGAGTGCGACTTTCCTTATTCTATGTATTTTCCATATTGACCAAGATTTGGGAGTTACCGCTATAATCAGATTAATTTTAACGTTTCGTATTTTAACCAAGTTGTAGAGTTGAAGCACAGAATACATAATAGTAGCTAAACGCTACAGAACGGACACTCTCCGCCTCCCGCCAAAATTAAACACTTACCTCACCCCGCACGATCAGGCTATAGATGGCCCGCATTTTTCCGTAAGGACGATACGCAACGAAGATTGACAACATTAATCAAATTGACTTAAAGTAATTTTATTATTTTGGATTTGTGATTATCGTTTTTCGTAGAAAATGGTTAGATATTGTGCTGTTTACGGATGTATTTCATCAGAAAATCGCGAATTTCTTTACGCTAGTCACAAATATGCCAACCCTTTATATATAATAGTGTTAACGCTTTAGCGTTAACACACACATTTGCACTCTCTACAGTGTGACTGTCAAAACGATAATTTTGTATGGACTATGGAGTGTCCGGGGTGTGGTTGAAGTTAAGCCGTGTAGCCCTATAATGTTGCCTGATGATTAGATAGGTACATTACAAGAAATTATTTTGATGGGATTCATATTTTCTTTAACAAATAAATATAACTGACTAGTTCTAATATTCCCTGTGATAATGATGCGTTGCGAGGGTGGGTCATACGTAATCTATAAAAAATATTGAATAAACGAGTGACTACGATTCATTGCTTTGACCAGGGCGACAGGAAACCGAATAGCTATTAATAAACGTCAGATTAAGCCCGAAATTAATTGTTACAAGGTGTCATATAAACAAACAGAATAAACATTGAATATTTTCGCTACGCTTTTCTGTTACAAATGGCTTCGGTGTGTTTTAATCTTCTGAGGGGCCTTTTTTATTAAAATGGCGGCGGTGACAGGTGAATAAAGTTTATTATTATTGAATATTTGCAGCCTTATTTATAAAGCTTGTTTTAAATAGCTTTCGATATTATTTATCAGAAAAAAGAGCAAGCTTAAACGAAACGGACTTATAAAAATAGTACCGGAATCCTATCAAACAATATGCTTAAAGATAATAATTGTAATTGTATAATAGTTTAGCAAAAATTAAATTACGAATGGGAACAAATACAAATTTCAGTTTATTGTTCATTTATTAAACGCTGACCCGACAGATGTGGTCCTGTGAAACGCAAAAATATGTAGCCTGTAGGATTGTTCATGAAAACGTTTATTTATCTATATTTACGTATTTTAACCAGAAATTCTTAGCAATTAATTCGGTATTAATGCTATTGACACTACATTTGGCTTTTCATTATAATGTACGATATATACCAAAAAGGTCTGCAAAATATCAACATTTGAACATTAGCCGAACAATCCTCCATAAATACAGAAATTAAAATAACATTTTTACAAGAAACATATTTCCTTAGCAGACAGTATTATCATTTGATAAGGGTTCCCTTTATCGTCAATCCCGATGTTTTGATAGAATATAATAGTGAATCTCATTGAAATATTTTTGGTTCGTTTGTTAAAGGATTGTGTCGATCTTTATATAGTAAGTGTTGGGAGCTGAGAGCTTTTGTGTGGATATAATACTATGTTAGAAGAGAGTTTATTGGAGCGAGACGGATAGATTTCTAGCGAGATTCATGCTGGATTTGATACAAGTGAAGTCAGGTTTCCTAGAGAATTTTTGTATGGAATATGGATATATATTTATATGGATAGATATATTGATATTGATTTTGTATTGAAGAGAGGCGGAATATATAATATAGTAACTGATTGTTATTTACACGTGTTATGCGAGGTGATATAAGTTCTAATAATACATTAGCTGTTAAGTGACATAATGTACATAGGTACACTCGTACCTAAGTATTATCGCAGGAAGTTATGTCATTTACAGCTTGCATGTAATTAAATTTTAGTGTAGCGGTGTGTAGGGAGATGAATTAAAGATTGCAGCCAATAGAAATTATATATTTTCTTTAAAGTTACATAAAATACACAACACTAATTTATAATCTACTAAGACGTGGGTCGGTGGCACGAGTTACGGGACAACTGGGGGCGACGCTATGCGAATGTGCGACGCTACCGAAAATCCTGCGTTAGCACAGCACCTACAAAATCATTACAAATGTCAAATAAAGTAGTTAAATTATTACGTATCTTAAACATACATACACGAGGTAAGTACCTAGAGTAATGGAAGTGAACCATTAAACTATTTATTGTTTGATTTTAAGACAAATTATTACGAATACATATATAGAGCTAATCTTTAATTCTTTAAATCACATAAACAACAAAAAATCTACAATTTTTTATACCAAAACTTTCTCCAACCTTCGCTTAATTTACGGTTTCAATGAATTTGCAGAATAAAAAGGGGTATAAAAGCTGATAGCATCCCAGTAATGAATTTAATTACATCTCATAAAACATGGCCGCAACTTGAGTTAGTACGGTTGCACTTTGCGAATACGAATTAGCCAAGGTCTTGAGAAACCTTTAATAGACTTGTAAAATTAGTTAAATCATAAGAAAGCTTATTGAAGTTGTGATGATTTACAATAAGTAAGTTAAGAAATATAAGTATTGAAAAAGTGGTGGTTTGTAAAATTTGTAAGGCTGATATTGGGTACTGTTTAAAGACTGACTAAGAGTTCTTTTTATACAAAACTTCGCCCCAGTTCCACCCGGGTAGATATTCTTTTGTGAGATTTTAAATCTTTTTAAAACAGTAATACACTTAAGCCAAACAGAGACCAATCCAACAATTCAAAAATTAGTTAAACTGATAGCCATTCTTCAGTGGTGTAAAATATCTTTACAATTTAGAAGTTTTACAGTAAAATAGGCCGTTTATAACCTGATAAATCCTTAAAAATTAAACTTGTTTTGGACGAAAAAATTGATATTGGATCACTAGTGTCAAATAACACGACTATATTTATTCTTGAAGATGATATTTTCGAGGGTTTTAACATAAAACCACTTTACCTCTGAGTAGGAAAATTAAAGAGCATAAAAAATATGAGAATTAATTACAATAACGACTTGTTCACGAGTACTTAAGAGGAGGCTCCCTAACATAATTTCTGGCACTGAGAGACCGGTTAGACCGCTACGGTGCTAGACGCTAACACAGCCGTAATAAAGTTGAATATCGCGTGCGCTCTTTGATCGCGTTCGAGCTCGAAACTAAATCTCGTAAGTCTGAGACTTACGAGATTTAGTTTCGAGACTTAAAGTCTCAATTCTTATTTCGTTTATAACTAAAGTAATAATTGATCTAGAGAAAAAATATCTTGGGATTGGATAGTAAACTATATTTTCTTACTGTTAACATTTATTTTAGACATAAAGTCCAAGTAAATCTTTAAAAAAATGTAATAATCCTTAAAAAAGGCATAATTTTTGAATAAAAAATGAATCGAGCGAAAATGTTACAATTACCTAACTGTCTTGTACATGGAAAGAAAAAGACCCAATAAATCATATACTAAAGTTCCATTTTGATTGTATGTGTGACTGTTTCAGAATATTAATGCAAATTCGCATAAAATTTAGGGAGCCTCCTCTTAAGTAGAGCGGTTAATTTCGCACTTCGTTGAATACAAACGATTATAATTTTAAACGTAATATAGTAGATTGAATTAACTTAAGATATTGTACTGAAATTCATATTTAAGGTAGCGTTTTGTTTAAGGTCACTTTGCGAAGGGGTTATTGAACGTGATGATAGTGTATTTCACTTCGTAGGTTGCTTTTAATATAATATCAGTTTACATTTTGATATAAAGGAATTCTTCAGTTATGAGTGACGCAGTTTTGGTTACGAAAGAGCAAACTCAGCAAACAGATACTATAAAATAAAAAAAATGTGTGCGTGTACTAGTGTACACACGTAAGAAGTGAAACTTCTTTATAACCTTATTTTACAAAAAACAATTTACTATATGCAACTTAACAGAAATACGTCGAATCACGCGTGGTAGGGATAAGAACAAGATGGCGCGTAACGGAAAAATGTCACGCGTAACGAAAAAATGTTACACTAAATTTTTTTCCAACCCCGATAAAGAAGTTTCACTTCAATAATAATTAGAAGTAGCTTCATTGACGTGACGAGATGTTTGCCGTATTGTTCGGCTGCCAATGACGAAATATTTCATTCCACCTCCTTACTTGCCAAATGAAAACCTTGTTTTAATTTTGACGTGACAACGTCTTAAATTAGGTTGCGGCTGGGAGTCACTTATGAAAAAGTGTAACGCTCGGTAACGTTACGATGAGTCACCGAACGAGAGAGAGGCCCGGTCTGCCGCGCGCGCAGCACATAAATATTCTACCGAGAAAAAGACGTTGTCACGTAAAATCTTCGCCCGTAAAACCGACTTTACAGGCAACCATTTTTTATTAAAGTGGAAATGTTTTGCAAATCTTAACATAAGTATACGAATATAATTTTAAGGTAAAACTTTCAAGCCCTATAAAAATTCAAAAATCTATATTCTTATTCTTCACCATTGCTTCACATTGTCCGATATACATTGATGTCAACGTGTCTTCTATATGCAAAGCCTGCCTGTACCACGATATCATGAAGCAATATTATTTTATTGTAAGAAAAAAGTGTAGATAGGTTATTAACGCTCTGGTAGAGGCACTTAAAATGTAGCTAGTTTGCCACATTACCTACACGTTAGTTGTCTCTTTGTTTTCGGAAAAAATAATGTATTATGACTATTTCTTGACTTTGACGAATAATCGCGTGTGCGTTAGGGCGACAATAGACGACCTTAATAGCGCTGTCACTTTTCCACACTGGAAATAATACTGCTAATAGCAATAATAGCAATTATATGTAAATAGTTGTATTACTGTCATGTCACATTTGATTGATCATTTCATGAAGTGAGCAAATCTACGATATGGCCACGACATTACCAACACAGCATTCCTATGCAGCATTCAATCATCTAAAACGACACACTTACGCACACACGATTATTCGTCAAAGTCAAGAAATAGTCATAATACATTATTTTTTCCGAAAAAAAAAGAGACAACTAACGTGTAGGTAATGTGGCTAACTAGCCACATTTTGAGTGCCTCTACCAGAGCGTTTATAACCTATCTACACTTTTTTCTTACAATAATATTCTTAAAAAATTATAGGAAAATGACAGAAAAATTACAACGCTACCTATATAGTTCGTCTATACACTGGAAATAATACTGCTTTAAGACATCATGGTACGGGGTTGAATGTATCGACAATAACGTAACGGACAGCACGTGTTGACATCGCGTAATATTATATGTTTCACAATAAATGCATTGATGCGGCCGCTTCCTGAGTTTAAAATAGCAGACAATCTGTGAGATTCCTTATGCTGAAGGTGTTTTTAGATGTATGTTATATAGCGGGAATTTTGGTTTTGTTTTCTTCGAAATGTATTGCTTATACCAATAAGCAATACATTGGACACCAGTCCTTCATAAGCTATGTAATACTTGTGCCGTATATTGTCGTACATTATTTTTAATTTGAAATTCGTAAATGTGCTGATAAGTAATGCTGATTATGTTAGATGTCATACAGCTACATAGATTAGTTATACGTGTAGGTTGTTTGAAAATTAATAAAATTTAGGGTGCAATGCTGATACTAAATACACTACAGAAAAACTGTGAACGTTGTATATAAAAACATAGCGGCCCGCTCCGGCTTCGCACGGGTATAAAATACATATATATATATAGCCGGGCGGCCGGCCGGTGCCGCCGCAAACGCTACGTCCCGCAATTTTTAAATCTGTAATATCTTCGTGTAAAGGGCCATATAGATCTATATTAAATGAACAATGTATTCAAGGTATTTAATTGGTTAAGGATTAATGCTGTATTGGTTAAAATCGCTTCGAAAATTAGCCATTATTTGTCGTAAAAAGTAAATGACAAAAAAAGTTATTGTGGGTTATCCATAAGAGATAGACATATACCACCGCGGACTTTTCTGTAGACCTTTTTAATGTGTATAATACTTAGTACATTATTTTGATAAAACTCGTAGGGTTCAGCCTGCGTTTGCAATGTAAGCGGAAAAAATGTAATTTTTTACGACATCACATTAGAAACCTCAAAAATAACAGTACTTCTCCACTATTTGATGGATGTTATTATACATATAAACCTTCCTCTTGAATCACTCTATCTATTAAAAAAACTGCATCAAAATCCGTTGCGTAGTTTCAAAGATTTAAGCGTACAAAGGGACATAGGGACAGAGAAAGCGACTTTGTTTTATACTATGTAGTGATGATGTAGTGATAATAAATCTGTAGAGAGGCCAATTCTGTACATGAAATATATTTAAAAAAAAACTATGAGGGGGTGATAAGGGATCGCTACTAATGCCAAAAATGCAATCAGTAAAATTTTTGTCTGTCTGTCTGTCTGT
>CAJQZM010039536.1:32595-55543 GCA_907164665.1 Colias nastes
ACGTTTACAACACTCTCACTCATCCCTAATTAAAAAAAGTTAACATTGTTACCTAATCAACAAAAAAAAAAAAAAAAAAGTTGCCGCGTGCGACGCGCTTCGCGGCGGGAGCTATAAAAAGGCGGCGGGTCCGCGCGCGAGTTTCATACTTGATGATGATGCGAATAGACGTTCAGAGTGTTCGACCTTATTGACAGATTTCTTTTGTTGTTTTTCTATAGGTTTTGGTAGTGTTTAAGCATATTATTAGTTTTGGTCCATTGAAAAGTTACATTTGGGGTTGCATTTTTTAGAGGACGCAATTTTATTTTTTTGATGTGTAGGGGTGGTCAGTGTGAAGCTATCACCAAGTTTGTGGGGTCACCACCCTTGTCCCACGGCCGCCATCTTGAAAATAGCGGTTGATATGGTTTTTACGATATATCTCTTAAACTATTTATTTGATAAAAAAAATTTGTTTAAATTATTTGTTGCAAATTAAATACTCTACAACTTTGATCCTGCAACTTTTTGTCGTAGAACTATAAATAAAAAAGTTATAAGCGAAAATGTTCAGAAATTAGAGATATTTATATTTCTCAATAAAACTTTTTTTTATAATTTTACGTAGAAATGATATTTGACCATTTTTGTAGATTGTTTTTCGAGGAACAACTTTTATATACAACATTTTTTCATTAATTAAATAGCTAAGGTTTTACAGCGCTCCGAAGTGAGTACTAATTTTCAGTACTCTGAACTATACAGTATACTTATATTATGTGTGTACTAATAATAATTTGTCATCAGTAATGGTTTTTTTTGTTATTATAATATTTTTAATAATTAATTTTGCAATATCACTAATAATTAATTATTGAATCTTTTCCCCACCACCCAGGAGGTAGAGTCTGGAAGCGCGACTTTTTTTTACGTCGAAAAGCAGGTCTGAAATGTTCTGCAGTGTGCTTCTATTGTTCTGGAGTATGAGAAAAGAGCCAATAGCCAATATATGTATAGTTAAGAGTACTGAAAAATAGTACTCACTTCAGAGCGCTGTAAAACCTTAGTTATTGACGTTATGAAAAAATGTTGTACATAAAAGTTGTTCCTCGAAAAACAATCTACAAAAATGGTCTGATATCATTTCTTCGTAAAATGATAAAAAAAAGTTTTATTGAAAAATATAAATGGCTCTAATTTCTGAACATTTTCGCTTATAACTTTTTTATTTATAGTTCTACGACTAAAAGTTACTACACCAAAGTTGTAGAGAATTTAATTTGCAACAAATAATGTTAACGATATTTTTTTATCAGTTAAATAGTTTAAGAGATATATCGTAAAAACCATTTCAACCGCTATTTTCAAGATGGCGGCCGTGGGACAAGGGTGGCGACCCCACAAACTTGGTTTTAGCTTCACACTGACCCCCCCTACACATCAAAAAAACAAAATTGCGTCCTCTAAAAAATGCAAGGTTAGGGCTAAAAAATGTAACATTTCAATGGATCATTTACATTTTATCCATACTAATATTATAAACACGCCCAAACAATATCTTCCTTTGATAGATTGGTTAAAAATTATTATCTTTCGCTGTAACGTCATTGGTATTTATATTTCTAACTCGCACATACTAAATATATATTATATATATTTTTTATGTATGTATGTTTATTATATGTATGTATGTTTATTATATTTATTATATATTATCTATATGTTATATATTATATATTATTTATTATTTTATCTATAGGTACTTATTTAATAAGTTACGCTTGCTTTGTTTTACACCTCCAAAATTATAATCTTCCAGCATTTCCTTGATCACAGGTTGTCTGGTAGAAATCACTTGTTAGTGATAAGACCGCCTATTTGTACAATAATCCTATTTGCTGTTATTCTTTTGTATTATTTTATTTGGTGTACAATAAAGAGTTAATTATTATTATGTCTCTCTCCATAATACACGGGTACCACCAGAAGGAAGATACCCGGTCCTTTGGAAGGCTTACGTGGGGACACAGGTCCAACACGCAGAGGCCCTTTAGAGAATTTAATGTGTTGTGGGACACCAGCCGCAGCCTGCCCATTACTGCACTATAGAGATATAGCCCTGGGCAGTCCGCGGCCAATGTAGGACTATTGCAAAATATGGGAATTAAAAATCTGGTCTATGGAAAGGAGGTGTTCGGTGGATTGGTAGGTTGGGTCTATGGGGACTATGGACGTCTGCCTTTTCAATATTAAAAATTGAAAATAATGGCAGACGGTGACTCGCCAGTTCGGTCGATGGGCTCCCAAAAAGGTTACCGAGAATGGCAACAAGGGGGCAACATCAGCTGAACGGCTAGGGGTGTAGAGAGGTGCGGCACCGGTTTCACCATCGCGGGCCCGCAGGCCCGGAGCGGGTTTCCCCGCTATTACGCCATTAGACACTTCCACCCCCGAGCATATAGCTCTGGCGGCTCCACTCTGGACGGCCAACAAAGGCAAGCCAGAGGTGGGGGATCCTGAACCTCGTCATTGTTCACTCCGAACTGCCACTGGGACAGTCCGGAGGTGAGGACAGGGGCCTCCCCCGGGAGCGCTCGGTTCCCGCGGGGTCGCTACTCCCCGACACCTCGCCACAAGGTGCCCTGCGGGGTGACTGACTGCACGGTTGGGATATCTATTGTAGATAATTATGCCATCCGGGGGCGATGGGGTCGTCACATCCCTACGCCTAATTATTATTATTATTATAAATGCGAAAGTAACTCTGTCTGTCTGTCTGTTACTCAATCACGCCTTAACTACTGAACCAATTTGCATGAAATTTGGTATAGAGATATTTTGATACCCGAGAAAGGACATAGGCTACTTAGGGACATATGATAGGTTTTATCCCGGAAATCCCACGGGAACGGGAACTATGCGGGTTTTTCTTTGACTGCGCGGGCGAAGCCGTGGGCGGAAAGCTAGTATTAATTAAAACTATATATCAAATACAGAATCCACCAAACAATTAAAGCTACACAGTATGTTAACGTTACCGTTTATATCGGAAAAACATAATTCTCCTTCTAGTGCAATCGGGTACAAAACAAAAAAAAAATCGGTAAACGCAATCACAATAGAATTTAAATAGTTCTCGCAAATTCATCTGTCGGCTTTATCCTGAAACCCTAGACTCGCTACGAAGAAAAAAGTTGTCAGATTTGAAATTGGAACGAGTTTTGCTTGTGAAAAAAAAAAAATGCAGATTTGAAATAAGAATGAATAAGTTTCGAAATATAAATTGAAATTACCAAGCGGTTTATTGTAGTATAATGAATGATACAATTTTGAAAATTAAGCGAGCGGCGACAAAACATGTTCTCATATAATAGAATAATGGAAGGGTAGCTATGGGAAATGTGGACCATTGTTTTCCCGTTAATGTAACTGCACTTGACAGCTTTAATTATTTAAAAGTTCTTCTTGAAATTCTTAATTAATATTCATGTTGGATTACTCTTATACAATTATAAAGGAAACAGTCAAAAGCAATACTTTTTTATTAATAGACGTAATATCATTTTGTATATTTTGTTATAGAATTTTTTTCTAAAAATATCTACAAATTTTTATTTATAAGTCATTTTGATAAGTCTTGGAAGAGTCATTGAGTTGTCGGTTGAATCTGCTATTTGATTGAATGACTAGCGCGTAAATTGAATGACGACATTCATTAATTGATGACGTTAACGATGACGATAATCATATTAAATTTGTTACAAATAAAATATAGATATCAAATACGTTTTTATTAACGTAACTATAAAGGATAAACGCAAAAAAATTGAAGAAAAACTGAAAAGAAGGGACGCAGATGCGTCGCTAGACCGTTTGCGTCTTTGTCATATTTATGTAATCGTTAATATGAGTAAGTGGGATGGCGAAATTTTGTGTTGAAAGCCTTTCATTAACTTATTTTTTGTCGTATTAAAAGTGCTTTTTGTACATGTCGAGAACATTTTTTAAGAATTATGAGTTGAATTTTAGAATTTTGTACGTAAGTACATCGTCTTTTATAAAACATGCATATAGAATTTACTATAGTATGAGCAGAAAAGAAGTATAAGTACCTACTTACACATAACTATTTATATTTTAAACGGTAATAATAACAAACATAAACGTGAAACTCACTGAGATTTAACTCAAATTTACGACAATCCCTAAAAACTGTAATCTACATACAAAAGAGCATGATCTTCATCATTTCGCTCGTAATTAACAAAATAAGTACATAGAATTATACATTGTGACAGCAAAGAGGATTCCCGCCAAATTTATTCGCGGCAAACACAGGCGCCATGATGGATTCGGCCATTTTCAACGGTACGTTTGTAAATAGTACGGACGTTCGGGCATTTTTTACACTTTATATGAATTTATGACTCAATTTGAAAGCATTTTTGGATTTAATTAATGTTTTAGCATCAAAGTTGGCATGGATGGTACTGGTGGGAATGGAAATGTTTTCGATGCTTGTCGATTCGTGACGGCTTTTGTTATTATCTTAATTTAATCCATAAACAGTGCTATAGATATCAATTGCCTCAGGTTATATTAATTTTATAATATTTATTTCTCCAGCAATAAAGCAAAAAATTACATTCTTTTGTTCCAGCTAATAAAATAAAATATTTTCTCCGTGAAAGTCACGTGGAAAATATCAGCCATTTTAAAATTTCCACAGATTAAAAGCACACGTATAAATCACAGATTATCGAAATAATCATATTAAACAAGCACTAGCAATACCTGAACAAAATATCAAAGGATTAATCCATATCGCGGGCAAATATCGCATATTTCACGTAACTACAGACACAGAGGGATAACTTTTACTATTGTTACGTCAAAATATGACAGATTGCGACGCGGGACCAATCCATCGGTGTGACGTTCGTTATAAATGGCTTCCTTGCTGCGACTTCATTTTTGCGCGGGAAATTTGGTTTGGCGTTTTTAATTTGGAATCTTTGTAAATCATTTTTTAACTTTTGTTTTTTGAAATTTGTTAAGTAGGTACGACTGTTATTGGATAAATGCATAAAAATTTGTATAAAATAAATCGACCTCGCTCTACAAAAACACAAAATTCTTAGTTAGTCACCACGACTGCAAATAAAAATTAAAAATACTAGGTATGTAATGTTTACTACGTAGGTTTCTTTAAATCCGCATTACAACAATACTTTTCTCCACTTTAATCTCTAAATCCTTGTAAATACGAACAAACAGTTCTAAAGTACTGGCCACTTTGCCTTAAAAAAAATAACAAAAAAACTGGCTGGTGCTTAATTAAAAGTAAAACTTTTCCTAACATAATATATTTTATTCTAAATTGAAACACTGAAATTCGATGTTATTTAAATATGGGAATTTGTTTAGAAAGGTGTTATAAAACAATAGTTTTAGCTACATCGGAAACAAAATATATTGTGAATTGCGAATCGGAAAATAGGAAACCTATTCTACGCCTTGTCAAATGCCAATCAAACATGAACGGAAAGTAAACCAGTTAGAAAAGTATTTCGTTATATTGATACGCATAAATTCGACATAATATCGAATGGAATATACGAGAATATTATGAAAGACAAAATTATCACTGACACAAATCCTATTTGCTAACATTACTCATGTACGGATTATAGGGCTGTCGAGTGACGATTTATTGTAATTGTCATCATTATTTTTTCAACATATTTTTAACGTACTTTTGAATGCACGTTGAGAAGTTTATTATTTTTTATAACAATGTACGATAGTGTAAATTTCACGATAAGAATTATTTTATACGATTTTAACGTTTTAATAATTACGAAATCAACCTGGAAAGATATTATTGGTGATATTTAGAAAAACAATTCATAACAATTTAACCTGCTTTAATAATCATTTTTACGTGTTATTATTTAACAATAATAACAATAACACTTCGAGCGTAGTTGAAGAAACATCGTCATTCGCCTATATAAGTTGTTATAATATACTGCATTGCTTGCAAAGCAATTGTAAAACTATAGAACTCGACAACCCTAACGAAAAATCATACGTTGCCAACACGGAAAATCAAACGGGACCGTGTCGTACCTCCGCAAACATTAGTCAACGGGAAAAGGGGAGAAAAAGAAGGGAATCGGGGAGAATTACAAATAGTGGACCGCCGCGGGGTAATTTGTGAGCGTGAGTTGGCAACTCACGTGTTGCGTTGGTGGGGACACACTAGGGGATAATGAGTTAATGACGTAATTAGTTTGGTTCATTTGTTGATAATAGTCATTCGTTTATAAGGTGGATAAGAAATAAGAATAATACTTCATATAGGTGTTTGAAGCACTGGTTGAAATGCTAACGTTTTATTTTAATGAGAAGATTCATTTACTGAATAATAATGAGTTCTTCTTTAAACTTTGATATTCAGTTGAAATTATTTTCATAATTATCTAAAAATAAATATTTGCTTTTTAAATGAAGTCCTCAGTATTTAACACTAAGCCAAACCTTCAGACAACGTTATTAATATAATTAGCATACAATGTATTTCATAATAGTTCAAATAATAACCACAGCATTCAAATAAGAGTATCCATGCTCCTCCAAATTTTTATTGCTATCTACACGTAACACGACTCTTTCAAATCGCCTCTCTCAAATTTTAACCAAACTAAAAGCTGAATATCCAAAGAGCAAGGTTTTATTCACCCGCAGGTCTGCACACACCTGAACGAGATAAAGGATTGCAAAGTTTTTGACTTTTGCTCGTTCGATTCCGTTTTTCCACTTTTGAGGGCTGACGCGAAATTGTATGAACAAGCGATCTTTGACTACGGTTTATGAAAATAACTTTGCTGACAGAGAGGGTTCAAACGTAGTGTGAATGTTGTGGTATGTTCTAGAAACTAGATGGATGATTGTAGACTCTTATGGTTTTAATACGTGTGTGGTGGAGAATGTAGTATTGTGTGTATTTATTATGTGTTCAATATACAATATTTATATTCTACGATATTACTAAAGATATAGAGATGTAGATAGATTTTGACAAGTTTGTGTAGAATTGTTATTTAGTAGGCCTACAACTATATTGCAATTATTAAAACACCCCCCAAAAGAGTCTTCAAAATATGGACAACTAAAATATTCACACAAAATTCGTATTAAAAAGTTACATGTCCAAACTACCGCAATTTTAAGTATCTAGTTTCAATGCAAGCAGCAACAAAACGCAATAAAAATATGACTAATACGAATGGAAGAAGGCATGGTTACATTAAGGCCACTTTGTACTCATTATAGCCTTAAAACAACATAACAAACTAAAACACACCTAATCATGTAGGGCGTAAGTGCTAAAATGCCTAATAATACGCTTGCGTAGAACAGAAAAGAGAATAAAATAAATAATAAAAAGCATTACTCCGCGGAAGACACGGGCGGCTGTAATCAAAACAAATGACACGCGTGGTACAGGATAACGTCACGATATTACCACGTGAGGTACAATATAGGACATAATTTTTGGTACATTTTTGGAATATACCATATATACGGAAAACATTTTTTTTAGTATTTATTATGTTAGTATTAAACTCGGGTGCTTATATCTGATTGTTCAATAAACATTACAGAATAAAGGTAAATATTAGGCAATAAGATCAAGAAAACCTATTGATTGATTTGCAGTAATGTTTCGTCATTCGTAGAAAGGTATCGTGGAGTATAATCGTCATCATTACTAAGCTAGAGCTTTTTTATGGAAACCACCAAGTTTAGCAGTAATTCAATGTATGTTTGTTTAGCATATTTTTATGTACCTTATGACTAGAGGCTATACAGTATACACATAGTTTAACATACTTTTTTTCAAAGGATTCGCCGATTTTCATGCCCGCAGTGTAAGTCAGGTGTTTTGCGGCATTGCTGTTATTTTTATTCTCTTTGTTCTGTGTTGATTATGAGAAATACTAGCACTTTTTACACAACCTGTCTCGCTGCATTGCTTTATATTTATTTTCGTTATATTATCTCTCTGGATAACGTAAGATATAATTGTGTTTGTGTTATGTTATCATTTAGATTTACTTTGTGGAATCCTCATGTTGGATGTACTAAAACTAGTTCATAATATCAACTTCTGTTCAAGAACTTCTGTTCAAGATATTATGAACTTGTTTTAGTACGTCCACATGATACGTAGAGGTGAAGTGCATTTAAAATTTATGAGTAATTACTGATTAAAATAGAAAAGGTCTAAGTTCTTTCCCGACTGCAAATGTGGAGGGTTATGTTTTTCGAGTGTATGTATGTATATTTCTTTGGCCCGCCCTACAGCCCAAACATGGCCCAAACCGCTGGGCGGATTTTGATTTATGAGTTGTTTTTGCACTCACCAGAATTTTGGTAGTGACATATGCTTTATAAATAAGCAGTCGGGTTATTTGATTTCATAATTAAAATAATTCTTATTATAATTGTGTTTCAAATAATAGTAATTAATCATTGGCATTGTGTGTTGTTAAAGTTAGATACACAGTTTTATTAGTTTATGATTAACTGTTCAATATGCAATCGCATAATTACCTTACTTCTATTAATTATTCATAGTTTAATTAATAAATTGTTTTACCCAGTGGTTGTGTAGTTTTCATTCAAGTATATAAACATGTTGAAATGACTTTATATGTTAATTATTGTAATAATTTATATTATTCTAATCCTACTAATATTATAAATGCGAAAATTTGTGAGGATTTGTGTGTGTGTGTTTGTTACTCTTTCACGCAAATACGACTGAACCGATTACAATGAAATTTAACACACATATAGAGGGTAACTTGGATTAACACATAAGATAGGTTTTATCCCGGAAATCCCACGGGAACGGGAATTATGCGGGTTTTTCTTTGAAAACGCGGGCGAAGCCGCGGGCGGAAAGCTAGTAATTTATATTTATTGTGAGCGACTGCAGCTATTTATCACAATTTGATTACTACCTAAGTATTAAGATTATGAAAGAAGAATTTTGAGTCAATATATTTTTTTCTTTAGTTAAAAATAATGTAAGGATTCACAGTAATGAATCAGAACTAGAATAAAAAGAACTATTCATAACCTTATAAGTACTTCAGTCCTATTCCTATATAGTACAACCGAAAAGCCTTTATCATACAGTCCTCACACAACATAAATAAAATGATGTCACACTCCCATCCACTGCAGCCTGCTTCTAATTTCTAACACTCAAAACTACACTTTAATTTGGTCCACGCAAAAATGTAACAATATTTTCGACGGAAAAATATTTTCCCGGATAAGCCACCGAGCGGTGACATCCCGGGATTTGGGATAATCCGGGCCAATCCCGGCTGTCCCGACTAGTGGTGAATTTAAACGGGATCAAACGCTACTAGGTGGGTAATTTATTTTGTACGTGTGTCCTGTTCTGAATATCTAATTTTGCTAAATTGAGAGTGTTTGACATGCATTCCATTTTGGATAGTGAGTCCTCGTTAGTTTAACATACCATAATTTACATTTTTAAAAGCTACCATTATAACTTACTAGCTGTGCCCTGCAGTTTTACCTGCATTGCTCCGCTCCTGTTGGTCTTAGCGTGATAATATAGCCTATAGACTTCCTCGATAAATAGGCTATCTAATACCGAAAGTATTTTTCAAATCGAACCAGTAGTTTCTGAGATTAGCGCGTTCTTCCGCGGTTTTCCGCGGAGTACAGCTAGTATACAATAAATAGCTTAAAATAAAGTCAACAGATTCATTATTCTACAGTATACAACAACGGTGCTAATATATTTTCCAAAATATTTTGTAAATAAATATACTAAAAAGAATGTCAAAAACCATATCCTCCTTACGATAAAACACTTTTCTTTTAAGGGACATATTAAGCATACACAATAATGAATAAACATAACCATATAAGTAGGTATTTCGTCTAAACGTATTTTATAATTCAGTGAACACACACATTTTTACGTAACGTATGCACTAACCGTTAATGAAATGCCTGGAATCGTTTAAACTTATAAAAAGCTTCGCGGAAGCGAGCGCGGAGTTACTGCGAACAAAACGTCATTGCCACCAGTTAATTGTTAAAAACTTTTAATTGGCCCCAAGTTTCTGGTTTCAGTTTGATTTGGGGCCACGAAAACAGTGGATTTATAAATAATACACATATTTTACTAAGGTGTAGAGTTTGTTAAGGCGTGTAAGAGGTGTAGAGCTTGACTCTACAGAAGATTTGATAACTTTTTCAGTGTGAAAGTGGTGTCTTCTTCTTCTTCAGTCGCGTCTTCTTAACATTTTTCACGTCTAAGATGAAAATGATGCTTCAATAAAGGAACATTAAATCCTACGTCATACATTACTACTGATGAAATAAAATCATTAGTTATCATATTGTGATACAATGTAGGTATGCATTAAGTTAAATTTTATCGATATTTTTCATTTAATTTTTTTTTAATTTTATTGGTTTCATAAAATAATATGCCTATTTAATTCCAAACAACATTAAAACTATCCACAAAACTTTTCCTATAAATTTTATCCTAGCATATTTAATGGCCTCAATATACAGAATTTCTACCTTTAACGGTAGCTTTCAGCGATTAGTCGAACGAGTTAAAGATAACCGACTCGGTAACAACTTTACTGACTTAGATTATGCTGATAACTGGACTCATTTTATTAAATTACTGCAAAACATTGAAAGCGATAAATTTTCTTTTTATCGAGAACGCTTTATAAGTACTAGTGTGAATTTAGAGTGTTTTAATTTAACTGAACTGATCGCAGTATTTTCTGAAGATTAGATTTTGAATATTGTATGAACAATAAGTAGGTATATTGTGTTTTACATTTTGATACTTTTATTAACACAATAAATAAATAACATTAAAGCTCCCATCTGCATACCAGTTCCATTCGCCAAAAGCACAGATGAAAAGCGTTCATTGCCTTTTAAGCTATTGCATAGCTTCTATCGCGGGCCATGAGCGCGGGGAGCGAATCCAGAAATTCCTTAACGAAAAAACCTCACGCTCCCCACTCCGACGGGCACGGAGGTGTGGCTTGAAGGCATAGCATGCAATAGCTTTACCGCGGCAGTCCCCGAGTGCCACACGTCGTTTTTTTTTTTTATAGTGGAGAATGCTCTTGCATACCTACGGCCTTTGGGGAAGAGGCCGTAGGTTATGTCGGACTCCCACTTCCTACAGATGAACCGTAGGCAGTGGACCTACCGACTAAACTCCACTGTGTTCCGTCTCGCCGCGCAGTTAACCGGGGCCGCGGGTACTAAGCGTTCATTGCCTGTTTCAACCCTCTACAGATTGTTTTAAGACTAAAGACGCATTTACATTATTGTAAATAGGTACCTAACACTAAGGAATAACGTAGCTTTCTATTTGTGAAAACTTACCGAAATCCGTCCAATACTTTTTGAGTAACACAACAAAACATTCAAAGTACAACAATACAGATCCAATAATAGAATACAAATAAAACCTGAACATTTCAATCACAAGTTCACGGTCGGTTCATCTGTACGATTCACGCGTAATTTCCCCATTTCGCTCAGCATTAAAAAACTCGTCCCTTCTGAAAGAGAAGTGTTTTACAAACGTCGAGTCCCATAGTTTGCGTCCATGAGATTCTTCTAATGAGGCCCGTGCAAGTTACGAGATTAAAGGTTATTTGTTCTGAAACTTGATTCAAATGAAAATATGATGAACTTGATGTGAAGTATCGATTAGCAAATAGGTACTCAGATAACATGAACATTCGTAACTGTGTAGAAAATTTTATGATGTGATTTGTGTAAATCTTAGTGTTTATTGATTAAGCTTTATTAGGTACGTCCTAAGGTACGTCATATTGTTTGTAGTTATTACAAAACATCAAAATCATCATTTCACAATATTATGGTCCTTTAACATATTTTGTTCTAAGACTAAATTATACTTAGGTACCTTAAATGCTACATTTACATTGCTCAAATTTTGATACATTTTTTAAATTTCATAAGAAAATATTGCTCTTTATCACTCAGCCAATATGAAACTGTAGTTCGAAAAAGTTGTAGCTTTTGAGTTCTATTTCGTAAACAAAAATAATTCTTGCTTCTTTTCTTTCCTTACGGTAAAATATACTTACCTTATTTATTAGATTATTGATATCTCATAGACTAATCACTCACTTATTAACATTCGCTAATCATCTCTTAATACAAGAATCGCCTCCGTACCTCCCTCGCACCTCGAACCTCGGCACAACGCTCGGCCGAAGTTTTTCCTCTCTTTACGACAACAGTTCAACATTCCTTGACGTCGGTATTCTTAGAATTTGATTGTCTCTATAAGGAACATCGTAAAACGGAGGGAATAAAGTTCCTCTTTCCGATCTCAAATTAGTTTTGAATGTTTAGTGTTTGTAGGTAGGAACAGATGGGGTTCGACGGATTGATAGTAAATTCAACTGATAATATTCACTCAAATTTTCTACCAAAAAATGGTAGAAACGATATTTGAAATGGGGGTAGTTTGAAAAATTATTTAGAAGTTCTTGTAAACTTTATAACAGCAAACAATTATGATCTTTATTGACGAAAAATTGTTTTTGAAAAATAAAGTATTTCTATATAATCTATCTATCTCTCTATCTATTATAGAATCCAATTTTTTTTAAATATAAATATAAAAAACACACTTAATTTAAACTTTGCACCAACCATCTTATCGTACTCGCTCGATACCTCCTACGATTTTCCGAAAGTTCAATGTCTTTTATAGGTGGTGCTTTAGGATGTCGACAATATAAGGATAATTTCACATCTCTTAATATCGGGGGTGTAACTCAGTGGTAGAGTGTCTGCTTCGCATGCTGAAAGTCCTGGGTTCAAATCCCAGCACCTCCAATAATAATATTTATTTTAAATGTTAGATGAAAATACAAGGAAATCCAACAAATATTTTTCTTATCAAACCGTTTTTAAATAAATGATAATGCTAATAATATCTTTTGATTATACATAAAAGTTATTATTACTTTCAACCATTTGATTTATCCTAAAAAACTTTCATACGAGATACACTAAATGTTCCATTGAAATGTTACATTTTTTAGGCCAAATCTTAAGTTTTTTAGAGGACGCAATTTTATTTTTTGGATGTGTAGGGGAGGTCAGTGTGAAGCTAAAACCAAGTTTGTGGGGTCGCCACCCTTGTCCCACGGCCGCCATCTTGAAAATAGTGATTGAAATGGTTTTTACGATATATTATCACTTAAACTATTTATCTGATAAAAAAACATTATTAGCAATATTTGTTGCAAATTAAATTCTCTACAACTTTAGTCCAGTAACTTTTTGTCGTAGAACTATAAATAAAAAAGTTATAAGTGAAAATGTTCAGAACTGAGAGCTATTTATATTTTTCGATAATTTTTTTTTTATCATTTTAGGAAGAAATTATATCAGACAATTTTTGTAGATTGTTTTTCGAGGAACAATTTTTATTTACAACATTGTTTAATTACGTCAGTAGCTAGGGTTTTACAGCGCTCTGAAGTGAGTACTATTTTTCAGTACTCTTAACTAGACATAAATTGGCTATTGGCTCTTTTCCCAGACTCCAGAACAATGGAAGCATACTGCAGAACATTTCAGCCCTGCTTTTGGACGTAAAAAATAACGTGCTTCCAGACTCTACCTCTTGGGTGGTGGGGAAAAGAGTCAATAATTAATTATTAATAATATTGCAAAATTAATTATGAAAAATATTATAATAATAACAGAAAAAACAATTACTGATGACAAATTATTATTTATACACACATAATATATATGTATAATGTATAGCTAATAGCACTGAAAAATAGTACTCACTTCGGAGCGCTGTAAAACCTTAGCTATTGACCTAATGAAAAAATGTTATGTATAAAAGTTGTTCCTCGAAAAACAATCTACAAAAATGGTCTGATATCATTTCTTCGTAAAATGATAAAAAAAAGTTTTATTGAAAAATATAAATATCTCTAATTTCTGAACAATTTCGCTTATAATTTTTTTATTTATAGTTCTACGATAAAAAGTTACTGGACTAAAGTTGTAGAGAATTTAATTTGCAACAAATAATGCTAATAATGTTTTTTTATCAGATAAATAGTTTAAGAGATATATCGTAAAAACCATATCTACCGCTCTTTTCAAGGTGGCGGCCGTGGGACAAGGGTGGCGACCCCACAAACTTGGTGATAGCTTCACACTGACCCCCCCTACACATCAAAAAAATAAAATCGCGTCCTCTAAAAAATGCGACCCCAAATGTAACTTTTCAATGGACCAAAATATAAATGTTCCCTGTTAATAAATAACAATATTTTACACATATAGTTCAGGATCCATCGCCCATTTTTGCACTTGATTACTATCAAGCTAATTTTCCGTGAGTAGCTTTTATTTTGATGAGACACCCAATAATTTCCTGTACGGAACTCACGATTGTGGTAGCTTACAGAGGTAACAAGGTATTTCAGTTAGTAAATTTAGTTAGTAATAAATATTTGAGAACCATCAAATCAACACATTTTATCCTTGTTACCTCTGTTAGCTACCACAATCGAGAGTTTCTACAGGAAATTATTGGGCGTCTCATCAAAATAAATCTACTCACGGAAAATTAGCTTGATAGTAATCACGTGCAAAAATGGAAAACACCGTGTAATAGAGCTTTGCTGATATTTGTCTCAACGTGACATTTGAAAAATTTCATTCCCGTTCCCAATATGCTGGATTAAAACGGAATGTCGGTTTCTATGTTTCTCTTTTTAGGTGTGTAATAGAATTAATTTTATTAAGAAATCTATAATAAATTGATATTTTATAGGTATATACAAATAAAACACATTTTCGAAAATATCGCAAAAATATTTTATTGGTCATTCAACAATTTAAAAATAGTAAACAATACTTATTAATTAGATTAGTTATAAAAAAGGGTGACTCTAAAATGGCTGACCAGATTTTAATGAAACGTTGATATTGCGCTTAGTAACTAAAATTAAATTATTTTAGAATGCGGCCCGAAGACAAGAAAACCATTTGATATATTATAGCGCACATCTATAAAAATGGAATCTAAAAAATCCTACTAATATTATAAATTCGAAATTTGAGGATGTAAGTGTGTGTGTGTTTGTTACTCTTTCACGCAAATACTACTGAACCGATTACAATGAAATGTAGCACACATATAGAGGGTAACTTGGATTAACAAAAAGTTTTATCCCGGAAATCCCACGGGAACGGGAACTATGCGGGTTTTCCTTTGAAAACGCGGGCGAAGCCGCGGGCGGAAATCTAGTAATACATATTTAGAAGAGTACGCAAAAACACTCTTCACTTACAATAATTCTTAAAAGTCGTTAAAAAGAGTACTAATTAGTATGCCTTTGTTTTTTCAAATTCTCTTTACCATCGTCACTGGAATGATGCAGGGACATTAATTGTTACCTAATTGTAGCTTGTTTATTATAATGATAAAACGGGGTCTGAACAATGCTGCCGAAATTAAAGGTGTGTGTTTGTTGATACTATGAGCGAGGAGCGATTTGGCAAGTGTAAAATTAATTAAAATTATTGTAAAATTCACTTTCGATACTTGCAAAAGGTTACATACACCTTTTTATTTCATTAATGTATAATGAATAGATATTAATATGTAATTCGAAATTATAATAATATTTCAGATCAAGGCACAGAAGGCTACCTTTTTCCGTATCGGATTAAAGAAAAGGTATATCTAAACCTAATCTCCATATTCAGTTCTATAAACCTATGTACAATATATTAACTGTTCCATAATTTAAAACACACTTAAAAAAATGAAGTCCCGTGTCCCCTAGTGGGGTAAGGGGCAGATGCATTATATATCTGTTTCACTGATCGATTATCTTTAGGGACAAGTAGGTGATCAGCCTTCTGTGTCCTGCCAGACCGAGACTTTTTTTTTCTTCGTCTCCACCGGGAATCGAACCCAGGACCCCTCGGTTCTACGCTCATGCGTCAACCACTGCACCAAGGAGGCGGTCTAAAACACACTAGAACTGTTTATATTATAAACGTAGAGAAAGCACACAAAACTTCCTTATTATAACTTATTATGATGGTTGCCATTTTCACAATATTTGACAGATGTCAATCATCATTGTCAGTTTTCCCGCGTTTCTCGGAAATATAATAATATATTGTTTCTTTTATCATATCACGTTTTAATGCTATTATTGTTTAGGAAGAATAATTTCATTTCTTTCTTCTTTTGCCTTTTTTATAGTTATACCTAGAGACACAGGTTTCTTAAAACATAAGAAAAATAACGTGTCAGTGTGGTGGCTAATTGCAGTTTGATAGATTTGTCCTAATTGATTTGAAAATAATATGATTCTGAGAACTGTTTATTCACACTTTAATTACTTCATTGATGTAGATTGCAAATAAACAGATTTTAATTGCCCTGAAAACCACCGAGATACTAAATTTGGAGCGCATTTTTTGCAATTCGCGCATTCACAGTATGAAACATTTAAATTTAAGCCAGAGCTAGAGGCACCATTAACACTGTTATTTTTCATCCTTTTCATTTTGTTTATAACGAATAACATATAAAAATGGTGAAAGAATTTTCAAAATGTGTCCTCAGAAGAAAAGGCGAATACCTAATTAACAAGAGGTTTTGAAATTTGTCCTGAGAACGTTCTTGAGATTAGCGAGTTCATACAAACAAACTCCTCAGCTTAACATTTTTGCTATTACAACAAAGGTAGATATTTTGGATATCAAAATAATTTATTATTCGCTACGCGTATCCAAATTCCCTACCTTATTCCTAATTGGTGTTACAAAAACGTTAAAACTATCTGTACTATGTGTGAATGTGCAAACCCCTATTTAGAGATGTTATTTAATTATAAATGAATGTTTGTAAATCGTTAGGCCTATAGCTTTAATTATTGATAAGTGTTTGACTGAGCCCTCTACGGTCATTACAAGGGTACAGAGTAATGAAACACAGAGCGAGATATGTTGATTATTTTATATAACTTTTGAAGTGAAAACTTCTTTAGCGGCGTTGGGTATAAAATCTTAAACTCGCGTCAGGACACGTGGCCTGATCGAAAAAGCGTAAGACGGATTTTTTTTTTAGCCCTTATATTCCATGCGTAAGACGGATACCATTCCAAAATATCAAACATGCTGAACGTTAATAATCAAGTTTTCACTTCTGCCGGCACTCCCGGAGTGCAACCCGTCTTTTTTTTTATAATTTTTTTTGTCTAGTTTGTATCAATATACAAATACGCATATCATAATTCAATAATTATGATATGCGTTTTAAAAAGTACATAAATGTCATTTAATGCTTATATAATTGTTTTATAGTTTTAAATTAAAATATAGAGTGCAGTAAATCGATTTTAGCAAACGTTGAAATTATTTATTACTAGCTTGCCACCCGTTCGTTTTCTAAGAAAAACCCGCATAGGTCCCGATCCCGTAGGATTTTCAGGGTAAAACCTATCCTATGTGTTAATCCAAGTTACCCTCTATATTTGTGCTAAATTTCATTGTAATCGGTTCTGTAGTATTTGCGTGAAAGAGTAACAAACACACGCATACACATCCATCCTCACAAACTTTCGCATTTATAATATTAGTAGAATTTGGTATCAACATAAATTGTAAGACGAGACCATAGTATTAGTATGAATTTTAAGTATAATATTGGTAACAATTCATTTCATTATTCTGCTAATAAACACCTTTATATAAAACCTTTTAATTTATTCCTCATCCATGTCATTTAGGCCACAGCATAATTATTTATTTTATATAAAATGAATAAACAAACGATAAATTAATAAAAAAGTAAAGCCTCTGTTACAAACTACTCTGTGTCGGATAATCACCTATGAAATCGAATAAACCAGTCAAGCTTCTAACTTAAATGACGTTAAATCTTGAAGATTATTAGAAAACTGCTCGTTAAAAATGTTAACATAGCTCTGGCAATTATTTTTTCCAATACGAAATTGAAATAATTTATGTATTTACTTGCGTATATTTATTTAATAAGCTACAGTCCGCGGATTTACTTGCTGTTTTTTTTTATAAAAAAATAGGCTACGAATTTCTGGGCTTAATTTCAGTAAGATCTGTTTAGACATACGCCAATATTAAATTAATATTAAATAAATTTCATTAAACAAATAAAGTTTAATTTATTTATTGAAATTCTGTATCCATTATACACTGAATAAAATGAAAAATATATGAGCACGGATATAAGTGACGTGTTTTAGTTTTTTATTTTTTTGATGAACCTACCTTAGATACTCAATTTTGGTAAAAATATTTAAGTAGGTATTTGAAATTAATTAATTTGTAGGTACATACAGATTAATACCCCTATATAATAAAAATAAACATTATTTAATCAAAATGCTTATGATATACAGAATTTCATCCAACATTTGACCAATATACGGGTTCAACTGTCAAACTAATGATTAAATTCAGTTCACTTCGTATAAACCACTATATAATATATTGGCTTAACTAAACAGTAACTATCAAGTAAAGTCAAGTGTCATAACTTAATATACCGACACTTGGAACTGTATTTTGAAACTTAGATGCATAGAGTAATTAGATAGAGAGATATGATTTTAATGGTCATCTATGTATTAATTTGTTGTTTTTGGCATGATATTGTGATCTGCACCTTCCAGTTTCTTTAGATTTCTTTTCTTTAAGTAATATGTATTATAAGGGAGAGGAATGTATTGATATTATGTTCGCTTGTTTGATACTCTTAAAGTTAATAACTTCTCGATAAAAAATTGGTATACGCTTTTCTCAAAATATTTTATTTTGAAAAATTTTTTTTTTGCTTATAGTCATTAAATTCCGTTTAATTTATTCATAATTTATCATACGTCAATTCGCAAATCATTAAAATTAAATGATTAGAATAAAAAAAAATGTGTGCGTGTACTAGTGTACACACGTAAGAAGTGAAATTTCTTTATGACCTTATTTTTCAAAAAATAATTTACTATATGCAACTTTACAGAAATACGTCGAATCACGCGTGGTAGGGATAAGAAAAAGATGGCGCGTAACGGAAAAATGTCACGCGTAACAAAAAAATGTTACACTTAATTTTTTTCCAACCCCGATAAAGAAGTTTCACTTCAATAATTCTTATTGTATGTAATGTCGTTGAACATGTTGAAGAAGCGATCGTCGTTTGTTATTATTGAAACCTTATCGTTTCGTTATAGCAAGGAAATTTAGGTCAGAGTAATTAAAAGTAGAAATAAAAACAAATTTTAGGTTTTTATGAGATATTGTAGATGATAAAATGATGATGATTTTTGCAATTAAGGAATAATAGTCTATTAGAACACAATAATATATACAGTTACGTGCGAAAAACTAGTGCGCATATAAATTCGATGTTTTATACATTTTTATTGTGTACTCATTTAACATCAAACCCCTTATTCCTTAAAATTGAGCTACTACCGCGTTCAATTTATCTCTTAAATGCGCTTGAAAGCATATCTAAACTTTCCTTTCGCCTAATTTATAAGTAAATATCAAACCAAACACTATAATCCGCATTTCCACGAGTTTTGACGTTGTTTGCGTATCAATTAACGTGCGATTCCGTCCTTTGAAGACAAATTATCTCTGTTTGTAATTGCTCTGTGCATTGCATAATTATACTCGTTGCCTCTATATATTCCCACTCTGACTAATGGACTAGTCTAACGTTGTGATTTACAATACCACACATATTATTAGACCGATAGATTTAAATGGGACTTGATGGTCGTTATAGACTATAGAGCTGGCAATTATGTGTTGTTCATCTATTTTTGTGGTTGTGAAAATATATATTAATTTAGGTATACAGGGTGTCCCACTGTTGGTATACTAAGCTCAAAGGAGGTTATAGTTTTGCATACGCTGAGTTCGTAAAAAATACTTATAAAATTCCAGATGCATTTTTTTCAAATAGGTGAATTCTTAAAACTCTATGTGTACACCCCTAACAAGCAACCGGCCCAACTTTGCCACCCGCACGTGACCTATCGTTTAAGATTATGTTTTAATAGACAAATTGCTCACATAAGCGAAGCGGTATATGTCGGCTGCGCGAAGCTAGAGAAGAAAACATGGATTTTAAGGAAAAATTTAGCAAAAAATTTTTGACGTAATTTTGTTGTTTTTACGTGTGCATTGTATGCAAAACTACACGTCCCTTCGCGCTTAGTATACCAATAGTGGGACATCCTGTATAGTGTGTGTGATTTAAAGCAAGTATGTATCTATTATGTACTCATATGAATAAATGGGATGTATTCGTTTTAATTTTAATTCGTTTTATAATTAATCTTCGTGTGTTTTTTTTACGAAAATATTGTCAGAATTCAGGAAAATACTCAATGTACTAACTACGTTGTCAATTTATTGGGTGGAGCCATAAACAAAGATGAAGAAGAAGTACTAACTATGTAGACATAAGAGGAGATGGTTTTAACTTTTAGCTCGAACATTTCTGTACCAATATCTAACAAGCATAAGATATTAAATTTAACTAATTAAAAGAAGAATATAGAACGAGAATGTAATAAATAGTTCAAATTTTACAAAAAAAAACTTTCATTTATATTCGTAACGAATTTGTAAGCAGACGTTATTAAAAAAAGAAAGAATTTTGTTGTTACGGAATACATTGTTAGGGTTTGAATAGCCTAGTTTGTCAGCTATTGTCATATGACTTTAGGCTTATTACAAACGAACGTTTTGTTAGAAAAGGTTATATTTTTTAAACGCTATGAGAAACCCAAATTTATATGTTTTAATCATCATCTCATATTGGACAGA
The DNA here is from genome assembly GCA_907164665.1 of Colias nastes. Lineage (NCBI taxonomy): Eukaryota > Metazoa > Arthropoda > Insecta > Lepidoptera > Pieridae > Colias > Colias nastes. The sequence continues at coordinate 53,593 of CAJQZM010039536.1, forward strand.
AAAATTCTAATATTTTTTTTACATTTAACATAAAAACGTGTTAATAATTAAGTACCTACCAAGCTTCTAACGTTCATATTAATTAAGATATAAAAATAATTATTCTAACCTGTAATTAGTAGAGCCATTCTTAACATTCAAATACAATATCTATTATATTTATATTTTTACAAAACGGTTTGGCTAATAATAAATAAATCCCATCTGTACTAATATTATAAAGAGGAAAGGTTTGTAATTATGTATGTATGTATGTATGTATATACACGTTTTTCGGTTTTTCGGTTTTCACGCATAAACTACTGGACCGATTTCAAAAATTCTTTCACCATTAGAAAGCTGCATCTTCACTGAGAAACAAAGGCTATATTGCATTTTCAAAAAAATTAGAGATCCTTACCAAAAATGCAATAATGTAACCCAAGGTGTAAAAAATTCCTTAATAAAAATTCTGTCATCGCGGGCGCTGCGGAATCTATTCCTTGAAGTACGAGGATGGTTCTTATGAAAAAAAACGTAAACATGTAGATACCACGGGCGAAGCCGGGGCGGACCGCTAGTATTAGATAAATTTGCAAGTAAGGCCTGTGGCCTCATACGAGGGTGAAAGCCATAATCGACCACTTGTCACATGACATCGATCTTTTCCAGACTTCCGGGAATTGCGATTAATACCTTCAAAGTTGTTCACGTGAAGTCGTCTTCAAAAGGCTTCCATGAAAATCTAAGAGAAATGTTTACGGTACAATACGGTACATTTTATAGGGAAAAGAAAAAGAAGAAATTATTACCTGTTGGTTGATTAGCTATGTATTTGTTACATATAAATATTTTTCTTATATATTTATGGTATTATTTCTGCTTTTTGTAACGTAGCAAGATGTTATTGTATTTTTTTAATGCCGAGGTCCATGACCGTTTTTTTTTGCTTTTACGGTAGTTACACACACTAAATGATTTGGTATATAAAATATATATTCAATACTATATCTATAGATCCCATAAAAAACTTTTAGTTTACACAACATTTTTTCAGTAATAATTGACCCCCCATCTCTAGCGAAACGTTCAGGTGGAAACTATTACGTCAAATTGTCGTCATCTAAGACTGCACTTTCCACCACAGCTAAATAAAACCCAACAATAAACGTGCTAGCTAATTAATACCCACCTCTACAACGCTTCGTCTGCAACCACCCTTACATTATCCACGTGCTTGTGTCGCAAAATAAAGACAACACCGTCTTCTCTTATTCAAGACTAGCGCGAGTGAAACAAAACGCCAACCGTGCCAAGGTTACTGACGCTTTGACGATTGTTAAGTCATCTGCAATAAATTGAAGATTCAGAGGTGTTGAGTTTTTGATGATGGGTCAAAGGTCGCCAATTGGTCGTACGTAGGAAGCATAGAAATCTAAATAACAAGACACTAGAACTGCTATAATGTCATAATTAGTATGAAAACCACTGTCGCCAAAATCAACACATTTAAACTGATAACTAATGCGCCTACCACACGTGCATGCTTGACCACAGTTTTGCTTGCGCATGCTTATCGCATGAAAAGACTGAACACGGACATGTCAACCACACGGCACAGTTAAGTACGCGCAAGCCACATTCTTGTTAACATCGTCGGCGTGTAAACAATGTTTCCCAATGAAGAACTGTTCCTCCTGCTATTATTTTTCAAGTGTTTGCTAGTGAAAAAAAAGAAAATGCAATATTCAAAGCGAAAACGGTCAAAGTGGACAAAAAAATGGCTGTTGAATAGAAAAATTCATTCACATATAAATCTACTCAAGGATTTAAGAGATGATCCAGACGATTGGCGTAATTATTCTCGTATATATTCTCTATTGTATGTACGTAAATCCGCCATTTTAACGACCGTGCGCGCACATGTACTCCACTGGACTGACGGAGAGCGGCTTGAACACTGAACGCCCAA